>CAAKHF010005137.1:9108-20742 GCA_901007745.1 Hippocampus kuda
CTGCGAGGCCTCATTGTCAGCACACACACACGCACACGCACGCACGCACGCACACACACACACACACACACACACACACACACACACACACACTGTATCGAATAGCTAACCTGTAAAATAGGATTAATTTCTTTGAAAGACAAAGCATAATATGGACATCTGATAGGTTGATTATTTTTAGTTATCATACATTCGCTTATCATTAATGTTATTAATGTTATATTGATATTGAGTGATTGATTGGTTGATTATACTTGCAAAGAAGAACGCTGATGCTTTTAATAAAGATATAACGCTTCTTAATCATTATATATATTAATCACAATGTACTCATTTATAATCCTTTTTAAACATACATATAGATGTATATATCTATACATCTATATGCTCTAGTTTTTATATTTATTTGGAAATGTTAGGCTGAGAAGACTTCAGGAATCCCCCTGGATGTCTGTCATTCCCGTGGCATTCCTTCTTCGCATCCTTTGTTTCCACCAACTACCATTATAATCATGGGCAGTATCATTTGGCGTACTTATTATTATGGTACTATCACCCACTGCTATCCTGGAGCCAAGGTTATGGACATTCTGCCTGGTCTTCTTGACTCTCTTCCACCACCTAAATCCCAACTCATTGTCCACGTGGGGACACACAAGACATCGACAGTCAGAGCTGACGAAGAGAGACTTTCATGCCCTCTTTGCCTTGCTGAGAACTTGGCAGGCTGTCAGTTTAGATAGGCGGCATTTTACCGACACTATCCCGTGGTACCAAGCGCCTCAGTTGCCTTTTAGGTCTGAATACATGGCTCTTACGCACTTGTGGAAATCTCGATTTTGATCTTATTGACAATTTTAATCTATTTGTAATCGTCGTTCTTTTTATCAGTCAGATGGTGTTCATCCAAACTTTCTGAGCAGCTCGATACTAGCTGCCAACATCCACCATGGAGGCATCATTTCCACTCCCAGCTGACTCTTGTTTACAAATTACTCAGCCCGTGTACCTGCTTCTACTTCTCCCCCTAACCACTGCATTAATAATTTCACTACACCTACAGGCCATTACCAGCACTATCACATACAAAACGGTTTTCGCAGTGACTTGTACACAGAAGCATTTCCCATTGCTGCAACCATGAGCACACGTCCAGCACAAACATTAATCAGGCCCTGCTGAATATGCGTTCTCTTTTAAACAAAACTTTTATTATCAATGACCTGGTTTTTAAATTACAATCTAGAAGGCATTCCATTATTAGCTACATGGGTTGGCACAGATGCTCCAGTTGCTCACACCGAGGCTTGTTCAACAAACTCTTTATTTTCTACCAGGGATGGTAAATGAGGAGGTGGGACTGCATACATTTTTAAAACTTCTCTTCTCATTTTTAACGGGTATTTATTGATCTGTTGTACTTCATGCCGTTGTTTTTCGCAGTCCTCCCATTCTCTGTATCATCTATAACAGAATTTTAATAACTGGTGATTTTAATTTGCACATGGACGACATCTCGGACCCACTGTCCAGAATACTTTAAACTTTTTAAACTGTTTGGATTTTAAACAGCATGTCTCACAGCCGACTCACAGCAGTTGACACACCCTGGACTTGATCGTAATTTACGGCCTATCATTGGTGTGTCCTCTCTTGTTGACATGGCTGTGACAGACCACTACTGTGTATATTATAACATCACCAGTTTTAATCATCAGGTGACCACATTGAGAACAGCGAGGAAATGCTACCTAACTTCTGAAGTGGCTGCAAATTTGATCAAGATCTTAAAGAGCACTCCTGTTGACATTCTACCTGCACCCTGTTATTGTTGATAATTTTAACAGGAATTTAAAATCAACACTAGATTCAGTGGCTCCACTGTCAAATAAAACTATAAAAAATAAAGACTGTACCCCGTGGAGAAATGATGTCATTAAGCGGTCAAAAAGACAATGCAGGAGTGGCAGTGGCTCCCAGTGTGTTTTCGGATTGATTTTAAAGTGCTCTTATTTGTTTTTAAATGTCTTAACGGTCTTGGGCCATCTTATTTATCTGACCTGCTTTAATCATATCAGCCATCGCGGATCCTGAGGTCCTTTGGCACACGATGAGGCTGCATTCAGCCATTTTCGTCCCCAGGAATGGAATGGAATGGCCTGCCAGAGGACATCAGGTCTGCAGAGACAATTGATGTTTTTAAGGCACATCTTTTTAGCTTGGCTTTTGAATAACTGATTTATGGATTTATTTTAATTTGATTTATTGACCTTTTACTTTTTTTTTTTGTGGCGGCTGTCACTCAGTGTGGATTAGCTCCCCTTGTGTGCTTCTTTTCCTCATCTGCTTTCTCTGTGCCTTGCCATGTCTTTTTTATTAATATTAAGGGTCATGAGGGTATGTGTGCATGTTTTGTATGTTTGTGTGTGTATGTGTGTGTGTGCACGCGAGCATAGACATGCTTGTGGGGATATATAATTTGTTTATGTTGGGGAGGGGGTCCTCTCTTCATGTTGTAATTTTGAAGTTTTAATTGCACAGCACTTTGAGTTGCATTTTTATGTGAGAAAAGTGCAACATAAATAAAGTTTAGTTGACTAATTGATTGATTGAATGTGAAATGAGTCATAATAAATTGAGTCCAAAAAAACAAATAAACTACTTTGTCAATGATAAATGGAAAAAAAAATACTGCCTACTTGTACACTGGGAAGAAACAGGTGTGTTAAATTTACTGAATTTTATTTCATCAAGTGGTTGCACAAAATAAAAGCCTCTGGATCAAATACATTTTCAAGTAGATTAGTAGTCTACGTATAAAATGTATCTGAATCCTGATCATTTTGTGCAACAACTTGACAAAATGAAATTGAGGAAATTAAATACCGTGTTTTTCAGTGTCTGTGGCTTTTCAGACTATATTTTTCAGACAGAATTTGCTGATACCAGAAGATTTAGATTTCTAGGCTGGCACCAGAAATGTGTGGGGTTTTTTTTTTTGGGTGGGGGGGGGTCACAATGCACTCAGCTCAAATCAGAATTGTCGCTGACAAAATCATTCATTCATTTACATCTTTTATTTTTTTGCTCGCTTTATCTTTCTTCAAATATATGCTCCCTGGTTCACTGCGATGCTGCTGTCACTATTTCACCTGTTAAGACCCCAAGATCTAAATCAACCAAAATCTCAACCGCGGTTGATTTGAATTCTCTCGATACATGTCTTTTCTCCAGTGCGTTGTTATTCGCAGGGATTAAACGAAGTAACACGTCTATTTAGAGTAACAAGTATGGCGTACAAGTTGAGCTATCTGTAAGTAAATGTAGGGGCAAAGCAAAACCAACTCAAGGGTATATATATGTATATATATGTATATATACACACACACACATGCAAGTGCTCAATTACATTGCTGTGCAGTATGTAGCTATGTCATGAGCATGGCTTGGACGAGGGGGAGGGGGGAGGCAGACCCTTACAATGGTCAACTGACAAGAACCATTCCTTTATTCAGCAATTAACCCCATCTGGGTAAATAATATGGTGTTGTGCAGCGGAGCCGTCACAGTTGTATGCTGAGCCCCGAACCAGAGAGCACCTCAAACGGCAGCCGCCGCTCAAACGTTGCTGCAGAAACCGCTTTTCACAAAGTATATAATGCAACCTATTGTATTTCACTGTACAGTTTTGCAGATACAGGAGATACTCTCGAAAGACACAGAGATGGAGAACGAGAGGGGATATGAGGAAAAGCACCAGCGATATCACAGATAACAAGTCTGAATGCACTTACCTGCCTGGAAACATGATCTTATTGTTTTTAAATTCAGGGGGCTCAGGCAATTATAAACAGAGAGTAGGGGACACTGTGGTGAGGTGTATGTTGGGGAGGGAAGAAAGTGGCGATGGGTTATCTCGCAGCATGGCTGTATTGTGTATCGGCTCATCTCCTGTTATCGTTACTCAATTTCCCGTTTCACACACGCAACAGTCCATTCAGGCAACTGATGAGTGACTGGACTTCCTCCAGAAAGAGTGCAGGTAATTAATGTCGATCAGGGCTGCTGCTCTCTAGGTTTACGGTACGGAGGAAGTGAAGCTGATACATTGGATGTGAGAAATGGCAAGCAGAGGTAAGATGACGATGAGGAGAGCCTGGCAACTGATCTTTCCAATGAGATTGGGGGCCCACTAGGGCCCCCATTAGTTCCTCTACTTGGTGCCCTATTAACGCTTCTCATTGTCTTGGGGAATCTGAACTGGTAAGAATGAGCCTCATATGAGCAAGGCATGACACAGGAGCGCCAGCACATATGCCACACCGCTAATAGAAAAAAGGTTCATGTGACCAGCATCTACTGTGTTGTCATTATTATTACTGCATCACATCTTTCATCAACTAACTGGCAAGTTGAAGAGAATAGGAGCCAGCACAGGAAATGTATTGCAAGAATTATGTCTGTGTTCAAGTTCTGGTCCTTTGACTTTCGCTGTGCATTGCGAAATATTATTACAGTATTCATGTACTTTATTACAAGTCAGCTCTATTTTATGAATGTCTGGAGATTCACAGAAATATTAGAACAGTATGTGTCTGGTTTTCTTTTTCTGTATTTTTTGTATTTCTGTCATCCAAAAGAAGGCTCAGTTGTTATTTTTTGTATTATTATTAAGTTGGTTATTTTGTTTTGAAGAGGAGGCACTTCGCGATCATCTGAACTATCCAAACCACAATTTAATGTGTGGTTTGGACTTGGTGTAATATTTTAGAGCATACAATAAATTTAATAACCGGTATTATGAAAAAGCGAAGTAGCACAAGTGGTTTTGCACATCTGCCTCATAGTTAGGAGATCCAGATTTGACTCTCCACTGAAGCATCTCTGTGTCGACTTTGCATGCTCATCCAATGATTTCTATGGTATTATCCATCCTCAACTTTCTTTCAACTCAACTTTATTTGTTAACCCTTGTTTTACAATTTTGTGTTCAGGCATGTACATACAAAAACGATGACAGTTAAAAGAGTGAATTAATGACATTAAAAATAGTAAATGCCATAAAACACAAAAACAGTGGTGAGTCTCATTCTCATTCAAAAGCCATGGAATAAAAATGTGTTTGGTTCATCATCTGAAACCATCTACGAGCTGTCTTGAATCAATACCATTTGACTTTTTCAAAACTATTAAGAAATCTGTGCTGAGTTACAGCAAATAATCAACTGCTCACTTCAGTCCGGCAAGTTTCCCACATCCCAAAAAGTAACTGCCATTAAGCCACTAATTAAAAAAGAAAACACTGGACGCTTCCACTTTAGCAAATTATGAAGCACCTCAAACTTTCACTGCTTAACCAAGATTGTCGAGAAAGTGTTAATCAGCAACTCTTTGAACTAAATCAGTTTTCCGACCTCACAGTACGGATACAGCGCTTATTAAAGTCATTAAATTACATAAAATTGAACACTGATGCAGGGAAGGTGTCAACTTTAGTCTCCTTGATCTCAGTGCAGCGTTTGATACAGTTGATTATAATATACTGTTGAACAGGCTAGAAACTTGGATAGGTTTTAATGAACCAGTCCTAAAATGTTGCCGGTCGTACTTGGAGGAAAGGAGTTATTTTGTAACTTTTGGATGTTTCAAATCTGATCAATTGACCAGGATGTGGGGTGCTTCAAGGCTCACTCCTTGGACCCCTTTTATTCAGTCTGTATCTGTTACCCTTCAGTCAAATGCTTCAGAACCGCAATGTTGACTATCATAGTGATGCCGATGACATGTAGCTATATGTATCAATTTCCTCAAATGACAGCAGTTGAATTAATTTTAATTTAGTTGTAATAAAATTAAAAAGTGGATAAACCAAAAATCCCTCCAGTTTAGCCAAAACAAGACTGAGTTAAGAGATGAGAGGACTGCTGTTCTTAAATGTTTGGAGTCACTGTTGTTAAAAACCAAAGACCAGATCCAAAACCTTGGGGTGCCGATCAGCTTGGAACTTACTTTTAGCAGTCATAGCCTTTTACCGTCTGAAACAATTTCTACAGACTGTAGGGTTGGATGCTCCAAGCAGAACTGAAGAAACTTTTATCTTTGGTGGACTTGATTGTAGTAGATCATGTTCTAACCAGAACAAAGACATCAGAACACATTACTCCACTCCTAAAGACTTATACTGGCTGGTAAACAGCTGTAGAATAGATTTCTCACCACGTATAAATGCTTTTAAATCCAGATTAAAAACTATGCTTTTCCCACCCCTCATTCATTTGATTAAAATCTCTTAAACATTTTTAAAATACATTTCTCTCTCCAGCCTTTTAGTAATTTCAGAAAGCTCCATTTAATTTATTTCCTTTGCTTTTAAATATCTTTGAATTGTTTGGTTGCACTTACAAATGAATTCAATATATGTTCTTGTAGTAATTTTTATGAAGTTACTTTTGTTTTTTCTGCGTTGCGGATGTCCTCAGTTTTCTGTTTGAGAATGCTTTTAGATTGTTGCGTGAAGCACTTTAAGTTGCCGTGTATATGAAATGTGCTACATAAATACAGTAAAGTTGCTGTGCCTTGAAAGACGAGTTTTAAAAATGGACAGAGAGAGGGCTTGAAGTAATTCCAAAAGGAGGGAACGGCAACATAAAAGGCCCGATCCCTCTCAGCATTCACTTAGTCCACAGTACCTCCAGTAACTGGTCCGCTGACCTGAGGCAGGTGTGTCGTGGGTGGAGGCGCTCAGAGAGGTAAGATGGGTCGAGACCATTTTAAAGATTTGAAAACAAATAACAGAATCTTACTATGAAGGCCAGAATTGAAGTTATGTGCTGCCTCCTATGAAAACCAGTTAGGAGGCGAGTCCCAGCATTATGGACCAACTGGAGATGCTTAAGGGAGGACTGTCTGACTGGCTGACTAATTCTATACCGTACAATCTACAGCAGGTGTGTCCAACTCATTTTTGTTGCAGGCCACATTACAATTACAGTTTCCTTTGGAGGGCTGTAATGACTGAAACTGTATAAAGAAGTCAAGAATAACATTTTATTCATTTATTGTTTAAGTAACTTTAATGAGGAGTTTGGTAACAAAAAAAGCTTACAATATGTCATTGATTTATTACATATGAAAATTTTAAATTTTGGTAGAGATTTTAGCAGGCATCAGGAAGTTGTCATCTTTGATTTGTTTTTGCGGGCCACTTAAAATGATATGGCGGGCCACATCTGGCCCCTGGGCCTTGAGTTTGACACCTTTGATCTACTGTATATGTGCCCAGCGACTAGCTGGCAACCAGTCCAGGATGTGCAGTACACCACATCTAATATGGATAAGCAATATAGAAAAAGGATGCATGGGTGAAAAAAAAGTACTTGTGTAATAATAATTACCCAATTATTTCCATTTTTTTATGCATTTTCGGTTTCATAGTAACCTTCATGTCATTTATTTAAACTCATGTGAATGGCTGCTTCTTAACTTATTCCAAGAAGTTAGGTGGTGTTGAAGAGCAGGCAAATTGTTTAAAATTACTATTTTTTTTTTTTGGCAAAGGATGGCTGGATCACACCACCATAACATCTCTTGCCAAGTTTGCACACCCACTTTCAGACACAGTATAACCAGACCCTCTATACAATAAATGACTTAATTATTACAATTAGGCCATTAGATCCAATAAAAATCACGTGTGGCATATGTGAACAGCCAGAAAAGGACTCAGTGAGCCAAAAATTAAGAAGCATGAGAACGCATATTAATTTCATTCCCTGAGCAAAAACGTTCAAAGATTTAATGAAATGCTGACTTGGTTCACAGAATCTCATTATATTCCAGGCAGACATTACCACTAACAAGCAAGAACTTCTTTCAACCATATGTTAGCCTGTGCACACCATTGCAGTGGTGGTAACACATTATGGTTCATCAGCTCAGATGTGTCACTATGGAATTCATTCATTCATTCATCTTCCGATCCGCTTTTCCTCACAAGGGTCGCGGGGGATGCTGGAGCCTATCCCGGCTGTCTTCGGGCAGTAGGCGGGGACACCCCGAACCGGTTGCCAGCCAACCATAGGGTACACAGAGACGAACAACTGTCCACGCTCACACTCACACCTAGGGACAATTTTGAGTGTTCAATCAGCCTGCCATGCATGTTTTAGGAATGTGGGAGGAAACCTGGAGAAAACCCACGCAGGCCCGGGGAGAAAATGCAAACTCCACACAGGGAGGCCGGAGCTGGAATTGAATGGTACCTCTGCACTGTGAGGTCGACGCAATAACCACTGGACCACCGGACCGCCCACAATGGAATTGTCAGTGTTCAACATATTAACACAACTGAGTTATACAAAGTAACATTTTACCTTTGGTCTTTTGTTCTGGTCTTCCACTATCAAAATTGGAATAAATGTATCACAGTTTCCTGTCTGTAGCTGTATACTGCATACGTTGGCATGTAAGATGCCTATAGTAATGATTAATAGAGAACGACACAGCATTATACTGACAGTATGTGTTCTCTAGCCTCTGCTACATAAGAGGTGCAATATACTCTACATTAACGCCTTTAAGTTTTATGTCGTGCAGTTTTACACCAGTGTAAATTACAGCCACAATTTAAAAAAAAAAAAAAAAAAAACAGCCCAAAGACAACCGGTCACTGTGCCATAAAAGCACTATAAGGGCCCAATGACTCGCTTGCTGGAGTCCATGCAAGAGATCGACGTGCCAAGTTTGTTTATAAGGAACTGGAAGATCGGCCCAACTTTGGATGATGTAAAGTTGGCTGCTGTAAAAAGGACACTTGGTGACCGCTTTCCAACCCCCATCGTGCGTCTCTCCAACAGTGTCAATCAAAACCTGAAGATTGTTAACTTTGTATCAGATTGTGTTCGATGAATGTGCATGCGCAGGTGTACCCACTCAAGTGTCCAGCAAATAAATTTTCACAGGAAGTGAAACACGTCAAGAAAGAATTGATTAAAATCCACAATTTTCACTTGGTCAATAATTTATTTACTTTAGCACCGCCCAAAGTGAGTTGAGTATGCCGCACCGTGCCGTCACTTGACACCAGAAATAGGGTATATAATTTAAACTCAGCTGCGAACACAAAACAGAGGAAGCGGGGCGGTATTATGTTAAACACAGAGGGGGAAGCCAAACAGATTTAAACAATAACACTGCTTTCAGACATGTGGGAGTAAATAGCCGATTAAGGTTCTTGTGTTGCTCTCTCGGATTCATTGTATTCTTTTGGCCAAAGTCTAGTGTTGTGGCCTCCAATTAAACCACAACGTTCTCAAATTGAGAATTATGTAAACATACATACATGCATTTTGAAGCACCTTTGAGTCTATGCATATTTTACCAAGTGCAAATGCACAACAGCTCCCTTGACTATTGATAAAATACATTCTAGATGATGTCAGAACTTTTGAAGTTCCCTGGATATGGTTCTCATCCAACGTTAGGCTCCTGAAGGTTCTGACACTGCAAGGGTAGAACAAACATTGTCAAAAAAAATGTATAAGACATGCAATCCTTTTATCTGTTCTCGTCATCCTGTGGTTTGTTATCAAATCAGCTCAATCTTTGGACACACAGCCACACTCGGTGGACCCAGACCACATGGCCAATAGAGCACCCAACGGACTGTGTCATTTCAGCCTGCTGAATCAAAAACAAACACAAGGGCTTGTTCGCTTTTTTTTTTTTTTTTTTTAGGGGAGGTGGGCAGGATTAAGTGAGTGGACTTCCCACTCTCGTTTATTTTTGCTTTGTTTGCTTGGCTTGATTTACTCACACATGTCACTCCCCGTAAGCATACGTGTACTTGAGAATCCCCGACAATTGCATTAAATAACCAGACTTTTAAAACACATTCAAACACCTTCATCTGGTTCTTGTTTGCAAAACAAAGTTACATTAACACCGCATACTATTCTCAATTCTTCTTCCACATACAGTATACTCTTTTAATTGGGTGACTGCCATGTCGAAAACATTTAACGGATGCATGGCAGATGATGAAAGCATGTTTTTAAATGTGAAATCAAACAGTCTGGGTAAATTAGCCTGTACTTTTGATATTGTTGCCGCACCCAAGGAGCAATGGGCAATTCTTTGTGATCTTGAGTGCCACCTTAACCACAACACTGAAAGCACCAAAAAAAAATAAAATAAAATAAAATAAAAATAAACCCAATACATTTTAATGGGTGTCAGTTACGCGTTGATTTTCACTCTTCACGGGCTGGCCCACTCCCTATCGGATCCCATGTAGTCCACTGTGTAACTTTAATTTATCATATCACCATTCACAACTGGATGGCAGACATGGTTTAGTTGCACCGGGTCTTTTGCTGCCCTATATAGAGTAAAGGGGGTTGAGCATGACAGCATCACCCTACAAGACAACAGGCCCAATTACAGAGCAGCCTGCAGATGATCCTGCACTTTAATGAAAGTCCAGTTTCCCCTGCCCCAGGTAAGTGCTCAATGTGATTGTATCTGTGAAACAATTACACTGTCACAATCAAAGGAAGCTGACTTTAAATGGTCTGTCGAGGCCCTCGGTGGGCTTAATAATCACTCATGTCTTTCCCGCTGTGTCACAGAGGTGCTGAATCCTCTCTTTGTTCTGCACATCACCTGCCTCTCAATAGGCTCCTTGGTGTTACACCTCAGGCACTTCGACGGGCCATGCTTTCAAGGGGTGTGGAGAGGTGGTATAGTGAGCCCTGAGGGCATGCAAACTTTGAGATGCCAAACATCACTTTCCATTCACCTTCCTTATTGATGGTTTGTTGTTGTTGGTGTTGTTGTTTTTAATATGCATAATGTCCTTCCTATTTATGGGAGTTACTGCACAACCTTGTTTGGACATCAAGCGTAGTCACTTACTTTTAAATCATGTGCAGTTTTCCCATTCCCTTCCCTTTCATGGGGTTAAAACTTGTTTCATGTTCAACATCAATTAAAGGTATAAGGGTAATTAGAGGGGACACAGGGAAAAGAGGGTATCCTGCAGTTTCTCTTCCACGGTTTAATGATTCGCCAGCAGCCCCGACATGTGGCATGTCTGGAATGTTTGTCCCTCCATTCAGAGCATGAGAGTTATTGTGTCAGGAGAGGGAGGTAAGGCATCCATGCAGCTATCTCCGCGCACACAAGAAAGTGCTCCCACAAATAAACATGCGAGAACATTCCAGGTTGATTTAGCGTTTGGGGCTCAATGCCCACTGGTTATTGCAAAAGACGGTGAATGAAGGTAGTTGGAAATAATCCAGTTATTGCCATTCCTGATCGCAGCTGTTTTTAATTCCTCCCACAGACCATAGAGAAACACAGTGTCATAGATTTAAAGTCGAACATTGATTATCCACAGCATTTACCCTCAGTTTGAAAGCATCACCAACTCTCTCACTCCTCACTCACTGGGATGCAATATTCTATTTTTTTTTAAATTAAACTTTAGCAGTCTTCCTGCAGTTCCTGGTGGAACAGAGAGCACGGTGGGTGTTTGCCAGAAACTGGCAAGGAATGAGAGAAATGGTTAAGGAACAAAGCTGAGGATGTGGTGGGCACAGGGGGTGTGGGGGGGGGGGTTAAGGGGGAGGGGGG
>CAAKHF010005138.1:2480-17284 GCA_901007745.1 Hippocampus kuda
CGGTATTTGATGGCCCTCGCCCTGGTCACGACACAGATGAAGGCCAAATGGTGGTCATGGAGCAGGAGGTTTGTGTTTTGCTCACGTCAGGCAAGAATGAGGAGGGGTTGGGGGGGGGGGGGGGGGGATGCAGACACATTTGAATTATACGATGTTTTACACCTCCTGACAGACACCTTCTCATTGAATGCTTTTTGCTTCCATTTTCTCTTTTGCTGTATGATGAACCCGATACGAGTAATTGCCATCACCAAATTAATAAAGAGAAGTATATATTTAGTTGGTTTGTTAGATAAATTCTACTTTTACATTTTATCGGTCAGATGCTGTTCTCTTATGTTAATAAATTGAGCTGAATCAGCTTTCGCTGTGCAAAGATTTCGCTGAAAGAGACTATGCACTCGTTCAAATCAAATCATGTGTTGTCATCTACCTTACAGCTACATCCATTCAAAAATTGATTATGTCATCATATGAAGAAAGTCTTCAAATGCTTGATGAAAAATCCTTTCAAACCATACAAAGGTAATCAACAAGCAAAGTGAATCCTATCGTCTGTCACAGTTTTGGTGGAAAAATGCCTGCCCAAAAGGAGCCACATTCTGTAGAACTTTTCTTTTCTTTTCGTTTGTGTGCATAGACGAAGTTCCCGCGTGTCCACCGTGCATGGCTTTTCATTTCGTCGACAAACTGAGACAGAGACCCTCGAGATAGGACATGCTGCTGAGGTTTTCCAATTAACTCTGCAAGGCCTTCACAAAAAACTGAAGCAGCGGTACAAAAGGGATATCACAGCAACAGGTAGGATCATATTTTAATTGTAAAAAAACAAAACACGTGAGGCAAGACAATTAATCTTTTAACTTCCTCTCAGTCAAGCGTTATTTTTCTTTCCAATGCGCTGATGAAATGCTCTTTTTTTTTTCAAAGCTTTGCTTTCATGGGAGCACGTGGAGCTGATCGCAGAGCTGTCAGGATGTCCACCTCCATCACATCCAGCTACTTGCCAGTATAGTTACCTCAGCAAGTATCGTTCCATAAACGGCATGTGCAACAACAGGTACTGTCGTTAAGTGACGTCAATGCGTTGATGCACACAAATCTTCATCCATCCATCCATTTTCTGATCCGCTTATCCTCACAAGCATGCGGGGCATTCTGGAGCCTATCCCAGCTGTCTTCAGGCAGAAGGCCCGGAGACACCCTGAACTGGTTGCCAGCCAATCGCAGGGCACACATAGACCAACAACCATCGGCTCTCACATTTACACCTCTGGAAAATTTAGTGTTCCATTAAACTGCAATGCATGTTTTTGGAATGTGGGAGAAAACCAGAGTACCCGGAAAAAACCCACGCAGGTACAAGGAGAACATGCAAACTCCACACAAGAAGGCGGGATGGAACCCTGCACCCCTGCACTGTGAGGCCGACGCAAATGAGTCGACTACCAGACCGTGCACACAAATCTTAAAAAGTGAAAAAAAAAAAAAACAACTACATTGAGAGTCCATCTAAAATGTGGTGGACAAAATCACTCTATGTCACCAAATACAATGCAGATCCACAAGTTGAACAATGTGCTCACTCTCACTGTGCGGGCAATGCAACCGTAAGCCAAAACAAGTCTGATTGCATAATATATGTAAAATCACATCTCGGATTGGATTGGATAAACTTTATTGTCAAATGTACCCTATGTGTAACATACAGCACAGATGAAATTTCTTCCCACATGATGAAAATCTTGATTGTTTGTCATTGCTTGTGTATTCTTATGACACGTGACCTCAAGTGCCAACTCCACCAATGCCTTATGTGCGCTGTTCTTTGTTAACCATTTTACATTAAAGGACTACAAGGCACACATGGCATTCAAATAAGGGAGTAACAAAAGGAGGCAGTTGCAGCACTGGCCCCTCTCAAACAACCAGGCTCAGTAAGCATTTATTTCGATCCACTTGTTGAGTCTGGTCCTTCTGGTCTTCGTGACGTAAAAAGTCGCCAAAAGGTGAACAGAAAGCAAACCACACCCAGAATTAATCTTTGGTGAAACCAAACTTTTGTGTGATTTTTTACTGTGCCAAATGATACCATCCATGACGGTGGTGTGGGACTAAATTAAGAGGCATTTCAATTCAGCGGCATTTAACTACTGAGGTTTCAATGTTGTTCATCAAATATCAGTCTTCATGTTTGGTTTTTTTGCCAGGAACAATCATCTCTGGGGAGCAGCCAACATCCCTTTAAAAAGGTGGCTTCCACCTCAATATGAAGATGGAGTACGACAACCCAAAGGTTGGAACGCAGGAAGGCTCTATAATGGATTTGAGCTTCCCAAGGTAATCTGCAAATACTTTATATCTATATCTATATCTATATCTATATCTATATCTATATCTATATCTATATATATAAATTTTTTTTTTTTTTGAAAAACGAAGCATGCTTAACCTGACACGTGAGTTAATGTAACATTCAATGTATTTTTAAGAGGGGTTTTACAGCAGCAATTTCAAAACAGCACATTTTTGCGTGACAGATCCGATTGTTTGAACAGGCCGATGAATTAAAAGACACATTTATCTTGAAATGATTTTTGTTCCATTTGTGAATACCTATTATGTCTTCAGCATTGAATTGTCAGTGTTATCATATACTTCACAGCCATCAAAAATATTGAGGGTCTTGTTCTATTTTGTCCAAGATGCATATTTACTATGTTTAAGAACACTACTGGCATCGTGACTAATTTTTCAAAGTTACAAACTAAATTCCAATGAATAGAATACTTGCAAATCGACCTATTGTTCAAACTATGTTTGATTTAATTTTCCTGACGGCGTACATTAAACAAGCAGGTAGCCGAGCCGGAGAAAAGTGCCTCAAGCATTTTCTTTTGAAACAAGGTCCCGAAACTGAATTACTCGAGGATTTCTTTCACCTCTACTCATAAATGAATGAAGCTGTAACCTCTGATAGCATCAAAATGAGCTACGAAATCAAGAGATACACTTCTTTGTCTGTCGATGAAAGAAAGGTGAAACCAAACTGTTTGGGAGATCCTTCGCCATGCAGAAAAATAAAGACCCATTAAGAAGTTTCACCAAGTGAAAGAAATTAAAACAAAAAACAAGTGAAAGAGGTGGCACCGAAAGACTGGAAAAACAAAGAACAAAAAAAGAAGAAATCGGTCACAGGTTTGATGGACAGACATTATTGCAAGAAAGGGCCACAACTAAATATTAAGTCATATTCACTTGATTCCCTGTCAAGTCTTATCAGTATCAGTAAATTTGCCAACTTAAAAAAAAGGTTGGCTTTTCCATTACAAATAAAGCTGCAGAACTTTCTTCTAAGTTCAACTTTGGGTCTGTCTCAAAATCATGTTTTTAATGCCTAAATGTTGTTGTTGTTTTTATTGATTTATTTTTTGTCAGAATAAAACACTTTCGGATATTTTTTAAAGGGGAGTCGATACCAGGACTTTTGATTCCTGGCGTATTGTTGGTTTGCAAATAATTTATTTAGCTCTGTTATCACTGAAAGTACTTACGTGATTTTATGTTGGATTTCAACAGCCAAAGGAAGTCAGCGTAAAGATCATGGGGAGTTCTATCAAATGTGAAGACGATGCCTACTCTCACATGCTTGTGGAGTGGGGCCAATACATTGACCATGACATAACGTTCACCCCTCAAAGCCCCGGGAAACCCGGAGATGACTGTCTGAACTCTTGTAAAAATGTACACCCCTGCTTTCCAATCCAGGTAAACTGTAACCAAAACAAATATTCTGCCGCACCTTTACCAAACCGTTTCTTATAATGCCTTCCAAGTAATTCTTGACTAAGTGGAGCTTTTCTGTGGCAGTTTTGCAAATACTGTTGGTCCTTGGACACTAAACGTCCTAGGGCCAAGCCATTTGGCTATCATACATAGAATGCCCAAAGGGAAGCCAACTGACTGGATTCGTTTCACCGTTGATCTGCAAATGAAGAAAATTCTGGTGTGAACAACACAACTCAGCAATGACCGTTCGCATGCTAACGTAAAGAAAACCACCACATTCCATTTGAACAAGGTGGGGGAAGCGCCTCATCTTGCTGCATTTACAGAATAATGTTGACAAAATGGATCGTTAAGTTGTTGGTTTTGTTGTTGGTCCTCTGGCCATTTTAGAGGGGTAAGAAAATCCTGGGACTTCTAGTGGTAAGCCTGTGTTCCTCTTGAGTATAGTGGACAGTACGTCCGCTTGTCACGTAGAAAACCGGGGATCGATTCACTGATGGGGAGTTGTTGTGATTTTTATCAGTTTGGTAATCCAGTTTTTCAGAGCAAATTAAAAAGGAGCAGGGATTGTTTCCACCCAGTTTCGAACTGTCCCCAGTTCGATACTGTGTGTGTGAGACTAACGTGATAGCCACAACACGACGGAAACAGATGACACCATGCTTTTTCATTTCAGGGCTGCCAACCCAGCTAACAGATAGCTGGAACGGTGTTTTGGCGGGGACAGCTCCTTTTAAGCCTGTGTTCTTCGTTTTTAAAGTGACAGTATCGCCGCAAGTCACGCGGAAGACCGAGGTTCGATTCCCTGATGGGGGGGTTGTGATTTTAATCATTTTGGTGATGCAGTTTTTCAGAGCAAATTAAAAAGGACTAGGGAATGTTTGCACCCAGTTTCGAACTGGGGACCTTTCGTGTGTTAGACAAATGTGATAACCACTACACTATGGAAACATATGGCAACATGGTTTTTCATATCAGGGCTGTCAACCAATATAACTGCCAGCGGGGACAGCATTTTGCAGGCCACAGCTCCTTTTAAGCTATATTCCTCGTTAGTATAGTGGACAGTATCTCCACCTGTCACACGCAAGACTGGGGCTCGATTCCCTGACGGGGAGTCGTAATTTTCATCATTTTGGTGATGCAGTTATTCAGAGCAAATTGAAAAGGAGCAGGGAATGTTTTCACCCAGTTTCGAGCTGGGCACCTTTCGTGTGTTTGACGAATGTGATTACCACGACACTCTGGAAACAGGTGACATCACAGTTTTTTGTATCAGGGCTGTCAACCTAGATAACTGATAGCAGGGACGGTGTTTTGGAGGGCACAGCTCCTTTTAGGCCTGTGTCCCTCGTTAGGATAGTGGACAGTATCTCCGCCTGTCACGCGCAAGCCAGGGGTTCAATTCCCTGACGGGGAGTTGTTGGCATTTTCATCATTTTGGTGATGCAGTTTTTCAGAGTAAATTAAAAGGGGAGAAGGATTGTTTCCACCCAGTTTCGAACTGGGGACCTTTCGTGTGTAAGACGAACGTGATAACCACTACACTAAGTAACTGATAGCAGGAACTGTTTTGTAGGGCACAGCTCCTCTTAAATCTGTGTTCCTCGTTAGTATAGTGGACAGTATCTCCGCCTGTCACGCGGAAGACTGGGGTTCGATTCCCTGATGGGGAGTTGTTGTAATTTAAATCATTTTGGTGATGCAGTTTTTCAGAGCAAATTAAAAAGGAGCAGGAATTGTTTCCACCCAGTTTATAACTGGGGACCTTTCGTGTGTTAGACGAATGTGATAACCACTACACTATGGAAACATATGGCAACACGGTTTTTCATGTCAGGGCTGTCAACCAACAGAACTGACAGCGGGGACGGCATTTTGCAGGGCACAGCTCCTTTGAACCTTGTATTCCTCGTTAGAAAAGTGTATGTCCGCCTGTCACGAGGAAGGCTGGGGTTCGATTCCCTGACGGGTAGTTGTTATTTTCATCATTTTGGTGATGCAGTTTTTCAGAGTAAAAGTTATTTACTCCTAACGAACATTAAAGTTCGAACATTAAAGTTTGTTAGGAGCAGGGAATGTTTCCACCCAGTTTCGAGCTGGGGACTATTCGTGTGTTTGACGAATGTGATTACCACTACACTATGGAAACAGGTGACATCACAGTCTTTCATATCAGGGATTCAACCAAGGTAATTGATAGCAGGGACGGTGTTTTGGAGGGCACAGCTCCTTTTAAGTCTGCCTTCTTCGTTATATAGTGGACAGTATCTCCGCTTGTCACGCGGAAGACCGGGGTTCGATTCCCTGACGGGGAGTAATTGCAATTTTAATCATTTTGGTGATACAGTTTTTCAGATTAAATTAAAAAGGAGCAGAGATTGTTTCCACCCAGTTTCGAACTGGCGACATTTCGTGTGTTAGACGAACGTGATAACCACTACACTATGGAAGCCGGTTACATTAAAGTTTTTTATATTGGGGCTTAAACGTAGCTAACTGATAGCAGGGACGTTTTGGAGGGCACAGCTCCTTTTAAGCCTGTCTTCTTCGTTATATAGTGGACAGTATCTCCGCCTGTCACGCGGAAGACCGGGGTTCGATTCCCTGATGAGTCGTCGTCGTGGTGACATTCATCATTTTGGTGATCCAATTTTTCACAGCAAATCAAAAACAAGTCAGGATTGCTTCCACCCAGTTTCGAACTGGGGACGTTTCGTTTGTGAGACGAACGTGATAACCACTACACTATGGAAACAGGTGACAACACAGTCTTTCGAATCAGGAATGTCAACCCAGGTAACTGATAGCAGGGACTGTTTTGGAGGGCACAGCTCCTTTTAAGCCTGTGTTCCTCGTTAGTATAGTGGACAGTATCTCCGCCTGTCACGCGGAGGACCGGGGTTCGATTCCCTGACGGGGAGTAACTGTGATTTTGGTGATGCAGTTTTTCAGAGCAAATTAAAAAGGACCAGGGATTGTTTCCACCCAGTTTCGAACTGGGGACATTTCGTTTGTGAGACGAACGTGATAACCACTACACTATGGAAACAGGTGACGACACAGTCTTTCGAATCGGGAATGTCAACCCAGGTAACTGATAGCAGGGACTGTTTTGGAGGGCACAGTTCCTTTTAAGCCTCTGTTCCTCGTGAGTATAGTGGACAGTATCTCCGCCTGTCACGCGGAAGACCGGGGTTCGATTCCTTGACGGGGAGTATCTATAATTTTAGTGATTTTGGTGATGCAGTTTTTCAGAGTAAATTAAAAAGGAGCAGAGATTGTTTCCACCCAGTTTCGAACTGGGGACGGTTCGTTTGTGAGACGAACGTGATAACCACTACACTATGGAAACAGGTGATGACAGAGTCTTTCATATCAGGGATGGCAACCAAGGTAACTGATAGGGACGGTGTTTTGGAGGGCACAGCTCCTCTTAAGCCTGTGTTTCATTGTTAGTATAGTGGACAGTATCTCCGCCTGTCACGCGGAAGACTGGGGTTCGATTCCCTGACGGGGAGTCGTAATTTTCATCATTTTGGTCATGCAGTTTTTCAGAGTAAATTAAAAAGGAGCAGAGATTGTTTCCACCCAGTTTCGAACTGGGGACCTTTCGTGTGTAAGACGAACGTGATAACCACTACACTATGGAAACAGGTGACGACACAGTCTTTCATTTCAGGGCTGACAACCCAGGTAACTGATAGCAGGGAAGGTGTTTTGGAGGGCACAGCTCCTTTTAAGCCTGTCTTCCTTGTTAGTGTTGTTGACAGCATCTCCGCCTGTCACGCGGAAGACCGGGGTTCGATTCCCTGACGAGTCGTTGTCGTTGTGACATTTATCATTTTGGTGATCCAGTTTTTCACAGTAAATCAAAAAGGAGTCAGGACTGTTTCCACCCAGTTTCGAACTGGGGACCTTTCGTGTGTTAGACGAACGTGATAACCACTACACTATGGAAACAGGTGATAACACAGTCTTTCATTTCAGGGCTGACAACCCAGGTAACTGATAGCAGGGAAGGTGTTTTGGAGGGCACAGCTCTTCTTAAGCCTGTGTTCCTCGTTAGTATAGTGGACAGTATCTCCGCCTGTCACGCGGAAGACCGGGGTCCGATTCCCTGACGGGGAGTCGTTGTAATTTTCATCATTTTGGTGATGCAGTTTTTCAGAGCAAATTAAAAAGGAGCAGGGATTGTTTCCACACAGTTTCTAACTGGGGATCTTTCGAGTGTGAGACGAATGTGAGAACCACTACACTATGCAAACAGGTGATCACACAGTCTTTCATTTCAGGGCTATCAACCCAGGTAACTGTAAGCAGGAACTGTTTTGGAGGGCACAGCTCCTCTTAAGCCTGTGTTCCTCGTTAGTATAGTGAATGGGGAGTTCTTGTAACTTTTATCATTTTGGTGATGCAGTTTTTCAGAGCAAATTACAAAGGAGTCAGGATTGTTTCCACCCAGTTTCAAACTGGGGACCTTTCGTGCATTAGACGAATGTGTTAACCTCTTCACTATGGAAACAGATGACATCACAGTTTTTTATATCGGGGCTGTCAACCTAACTGATAGCAGGGACGGTGTTTTGGCGGGAAGATCTCCTTTTAAGCCTCTGTTCCTCATTTGTATCGTGACAGTATCGCCGCCAGTCACGCGAAATACCGGGCTTTGATTCAATGATGGGTGCTTCTTATTTTTATCAGTTTGGTGATCCAGTTTTTCAGAGCAAATTAGAAAGGGGGATGGCTTGTTTCCACCCAGTTTCGAACTGGAAACCTTTCGTGTGTAAGACGAACATGATAACCACTACACTATGGAAACAGGTGACAACACAGTCTTTCATATCAGGGCTGTCAACGTAGGTAACTGATAGCCGGGACGGGGAGGGCACTACTCCTTTTCAGCATGTGTTCCTCATTAGTGGACAATATCTCCTGTCACGTGGAATACCGGGGTTTGATTCCATGATGGGTAGTTGTGATTTTTATCAGTTTGGTCATCCAGTTTTTCAGAGCAAATTAAAAAGGGGTTGTGATTGTTTCCAACCAGTTTCAAACTGGGGACCTTTGGCGTGTAAGACGAACGTGATAACCACTACGCTATGGAAGCAGATGACACCACTGTATTGGCAGGTAGAGCTCCTTTCAGGTGTGACGGATACAACACTGATATGAACAGCAGGAAACCTGTGGTATTTGCGTCACCTCATCATAAACACAAGGAACGTACTGTCTGACTGCAATACTCTCTGATAGCTACTGTAACGTTTAAATGTGCCTTCAAAATAAGATATACCTTGCATGACAAATATGACTCACCATCACCGCATGTCATGCAGAGTGGGCTTGTAATTTGGGCATCTCCTGTTGAGATAAATCCGTATTTTAAGTAGGGCTCCTGATCCTGTCTACTAAACGTAGCCTTCTTTTTATTGAAAGGCTTTGGCTTCTCTTCTGGCTGGGCCTTTTTGCCTTCCCAAAAACGTTTGTTTTTTTTTTCTCATTTTGCTAGGTTCTGGGTTTTCATTTTGGCGGTCACGTGACTGAGAAGCACGCCTTGACCTGCATCAAGAGTGACATTCTGTAGACGGATGTAACAGAGAATCGGTTACATTTTTCTTCCAAATAAAATATGTTTGAGATTCTGAAAGAAATAAAACGGAAGTAATGTAAGGGGTTTGGGGATCACTGGCCTTAAGGATATTCTCATGATGAAACGTGGGAATGGATCCAACACCTTGCAAGAGCAATGAACATTTTGAACGCCAAAAATTTTTGTGCAAGTCTAACAGCAACTCTGGGAGGCAATTCTTGTGTTATGAAATGAGATACCATCAGAAATGATACATGGGCTTTTAATTTCAAAGGAGGAGAGAGAGCTATTGAGGTTATATCAAAGAGGGGCTGTAATGTTAACATGTAACTTAATCGACAAAGTTGTTTGAAGGTTGAAATTGAATTGCATCAAATGCAATTACATGGATATCCTAAACAGTAAAAGCACTCTTACAAGATCATATCAATTGAAAAGTGGTCTCCACTTCAGGCATCACAGTGACTGAATGTGGCTGGATTTTAATCTCAATTGACACTTTTCCCACCATATTTTCCAGACTATAAATCACAGAGTTTTTCATAGTTTGGCCTGGGGTGCGATAAATACTCTGGAGGAATTTATGTGTGAAATTATTAACACATTATTGTGTCATTCCACATGTTATTTTCACATGAAACCGGAAGAGGACGCTCTATGCCTGTGTTGATGATTTCCACATCGGCAGGAATTTAAGTTAATACAATCGGTACTGAATAAAAACAACTGAGAAGGGCTGTTCAAAAACGGCATCGAAGAGAAAATCATATTATGCAGATTACAATTTGGAAGTAATGAATTATGTAGCCGACAAACAGTTGAGTTGAGAGAAAGTTGAGAAAAAGGTGATCGACCAGCAGGAAGAAAGTTTGGACGAACCTGTCAGGATTCAGAAAGGCTGGAATAATTGGAACCGCAACTGATAATGACGAAGCGACACAGAAGAAAAAGCGCCGCATTTTCCACCTGTGGAGTTGTTTAAAAGTCACAGCGAGGGTAAAGATTTCATTGAATTTTGTGATTTGTAGTGATATCATTCATTCATTCATTCATTCATCTTCCGAACTGCTTCATCATCACTAGGGTTGCGGGGGGGAGCTGGAGCCTATCCCAGCTGTCTTCGGGCAGTGGGCGGGGGACACCCTGAACCGGTTGCCAGCCAATCGCAGGGCACAAAGAGACGAACAACCATGCGCATTCACACTCACGCCTAGGGACAATTTAGCGTGTCCAATCGGCCTGCCGTGCATGTTTTTGGAACATGGGAGGAAACCGGAGTACCCGGAGAAAACCCACGCAGGCCCGGGGAGAACATGCAAACTCCACACAGGGAGGCCGGAGCTGGAATCGAACCCGGTACCTCTGCACTGTGAAGTCGACGTGCTAACCGTAGTGATATCAATGGTTTGATAAACTTCTCGCATGTTCTTTATGCTCTAGTTATCTGAATAACTCTTTATATGTTCTGAACATACGAGCATGTAGCGTGAGCATATACACTTGTTCAGCCTGTTGTTTTATTTTATTTTTAATTGCCTTTCAAGACGAAGTGTCTGTTGTTCGTGTTGGATTTTATCAAATGAATTTCTCCACTGAGTGCGACTTATACTCACCCTGGTGCGACTTAAATATGTTGTTTTGTTCTTTATTATGCATTTTATGTCTGGTGGGATTTATACCCAGGAGCTACTTATAGTCCGGAAAATAGAGGAATTGAGTTTTCCATGTGTCCAAAATTTAGCCCACAGAGTTGATTATTGGCCTTCAAGGTTGGTTTGCTTCAAAGGTTAAATGATTAACTAATAATTGTGTTCAACCTGTTGATCTTGTCTGCATTGTTCAGTTCCCCAAATTAAGAACAATTCCGGATCTCACACTTTCCTAAAAAGAAACGAAAATGTTGAAACTGTCTATGTTTTACTTTATATATAAATAAATCTGTTTTTCACAAAAAATAATTGGCTAGTGTTGGCGTTTTTCCCCTGACCGTACCCACTGTGAACCAAATCATGTCCAAGAAAAATACTGTCTGAGATACTGTCCATTATATTATCGAGGAATGCCTACCCTGAAAAAGCCCTACCCACTAAAGCGCCGTAATTGCTCTCAGTTAGGAGGCTTGTCAGCCCTAATGTGAAAGATCATGGAGCTATCTGTTTCCGCAGTGTAGTGGTTGACACATTCATGACACACGAATGGCCCTCAGTTTGACACTGGGTAAAAGCAATCTCTCCTCCCTTTGTGATTTATTATGAAAAACTGCATCACGAAAACATTGATATTTCCAAATATCAACTCCCTGTCTGGGAATCGAAGCCCAGTCTTCCACATGAGAGGCTGACATACTGAGATACTGTCCACAATACCCGCCAAAGCACAGCCATGCTATCAAGTGCAGTATCCCTGATATGAAAAACCATGGTGTCATCTATCTCCATAGTGTTGTGGTGATAACGTTCATCTCACACACAAAAGGTGTCCATTACGAAATTGGGTGGGAAGAATCCCGACCCCTTTTTGATTTGCAATGAAAAACTGGTCTTCCGCGTCATAGGCTGAGATACTGTCCACGATACTAACGAGGCATACCCACCCTATCTGCCAGAGTACGGCAATGCTCTGAGTAAGGCATCTTGATAGCCCTGAAGCGAAAGAACTCGGCGTTGGAAACATATGAGACTATGGCCTCGTCTGTTTCCATGGTATAGTGGGCTCCCATTCGTCTTATACGTGAAAGCTCCCCAGTTCGAACTGGGTGGAAACAATCGCTCCGACCTTATGACTTGCAAAGAAAACTGCCTCACCAAAATAATAAAATTCACCAAATACACCTCCCCGTCAGGGAATCAAACCCCTGTCATCCCCGTGACAGGCGAAGTTACTGTCCACTACATTAACGAGGAAAATGCATTTCTTTCCAAGCCCTATCCGCCAAATCCTATCAGTTAGGTGGCTTGACCTGATGCAAAAGAGTAAGGAGTCACCTGTTTCCAAAGTGGAGTGGTTATCACATGAGTCGAACACTCGAAAGGTCCCCAGTTTGAAATTGGGTGGTAACCAATTTTCCTTCCTTTTTGATTGATGAAGAAAAATTGCATCACTAAAATAATTAAATTTACAAAATAAAACCCCCTGTCAGGGATTCAAACCCCAATCTTCCACTTGATAGCTTAAGATACACTCCACTCTCGTAACATGGAACGCCCAGCCTTGGCAAGCCTAACCCGCCATAGCACCGCAAAGCGATCATTTCGGAGGCTCATCTGTTTACATAGTGTAGTGGTTATCACATTTGTCAAATACATGAAAGGTACAAAGTTCGAAAGAAAAATTGCATGAAGAAAATAATTAAATTCACCAAGAAAAAAAAAAACTGTCAGGGAATCGAACCCCAATCTTCCGCGTGATAGGCGAAGATATTGAACACAAAACTCAAGAGGAACACCCAACCGAAGCATGCCCTTCCTGCCAAAGCGAGCAGTTAGGCGGCTTGACAGCCCTGATGGGAAAGACTACAGCATCATCTGTTTCCATGGTGTGGTGGTTATCACATTTGTCTTACACACAAAGGGTCCCCAGTTCAAAACTGTCTGGAAACATTTTTCCTTCCTTTTTAATTGGTGAATAAAAATCAAGCCCTTGCTGTCAAAGCACTGCAAAGCAATCAGTTTGGCAGCTTGGCAGCCCTTATGGGAAAGATTAAAGCAGGGGTGGCCAAAACCGCGGCTCTCTGTCTGGTTCAATGCGGCTCCCGGGCTTTCACATGATAAGATCGAAAACGCCTCAGCAGTGGCGCTGCCATTCAAACAACGACGCTAAATACACAGAACTCGCTACGTCAGCCTATTATCAATCCCATTACTTGATTGACATAGAGGGCTACCAATCAGATGACAACTGAATCACCGCTCATGCGCAAACAACGGTGCTTAGTGCTCATGATTGACAAACAGGGCAACCAATCAGATGACAACTGTTTCGATTTCGTTCGTGTTAAGTGAAGTTCCGGCTCTCGCTCATCTCGGTGTCTATGCGTGCCTGCGTTTGCGCTCGTGTGCGTGCGTGCATGCCTGCGTGCATGTGTGTGTGCATGTGTGTGTGTGTGTGTGTGTATATATATATAGATATATAGATATATATATATATATATATATATATATATATATATATATATATATATATATATATTCATTCATTCATTCATTCATTCATTCATTCATTCATCGTCCCAACCGCTTCATCCTCATTAGGGTCGCGGGGGGTGCTGGAGCCTATCCCAGCTGTCTTCGGGCAGTAGGCAGGGGACACCCTGAATTGGTTGCCAGCCAATCGCAGGGCACACAGAGACAAACAACAATGCACGCCTGCACTCACACCTAGGGACAATTTAGAGTGTTCAATCAGCCTGCCATGCATGTTTATGGAATGTGGGAGGAAACCGGAGCACCCGGAGAAAACCCACGCAGGCCCAGGGAGGACATGCAAACTCCATATATATATATATATATATATATATATATATATATATATATATATATATATATATATATATATATATATATATATATATATATATATATATATATATATATATATATATATATATATATATATATATATATATATATATATATATATATATATATATATATATATATATATATATATATATATATATATATTCACACACACACACACACACAAAGAAATCTTTTCTTTTAAGTAATCTAGGACCGGTAATCTATTCTATTCTTGGTCAACAATTTGACCAATCTAGTATATTGAAAATGGTTTACTCTCTTTGACGAAGCAATATCAAACATGACATTTTTGGGGTCTCATGGAAAGTGATAGTTTTCAAGGTTTTTTGATTTCATTTTATATTTTGCCTTCCACCCAAGATCATCCAGCTGATGTTTACAACTGTGTTTGATAATCTTTTTTTTTTTCAGTCCATCAAAATTCCGATGATGGATTCAGGACATGATTAGGCATGATTAAAAAGGGACTTCTTCTGGAAAATGTACTTTAATTGCTTCTATACAAATATTTGAGTGTCTGGACTGT
Organism: Hippocampus kuda; assembly: GCA_901007745.1. NCBI lineage: Eukaryota > Metazoa > Chordata > Actinopteri > Syngnathiformes > Syngnathidae > Hippocampus > Hippocampus kuda. The sequence continues at coordinate 16,930 of CAAKHF010005138.1, forward strand.
TTGGGCACCCATCAAGGGGAAAATTAAAGAACTAAATGAATACTACATTAGCTGCTTATTTATGAAAACGTTTCTGAAAGTGAGCTGGGTTTTTTTTGGGGGGGGAGGGGGGTTCCACTTGACAAGTGTACCGGTAATTTGGCTTGATGATGAAGTGCTGCCTCTTCTAGCCATACTTCAAACAAATCTAACAGCAATCTAACGAAGTTGCTCATGTTATGCAGCTGTTTCCAAAAGGGAGTTTAGAGTTATATTATAAGTTATTATATTATATTATAGTTATTTATAAGGGAGTTTTCTTAATTTAACTTATTGACCTTATCCATATTTGTATTTATATTGCACTGAATTGAAC
>CAAKHF010005139.1:8630-20207 GCA_901007745.1 Hippocampus kuda
CCCCTCACAATTTCTAAAAGTCTCCCTGCATCCTACTTTGAGGAGAGAGTGTGCGTGTGTGTGTGTGTGTGTGTGCGCGTGTGTGTATGTTTTGGGAGATTGTCACAAACCGACTCCCAATTGGGTCCAAGTGCCCGTCTTCGCAACGGCCAACTTTACATTATCCCAAAGTGGAGATCTTCTTGCAGGTTCTTAAATAGATTTTGTGTGTGCCGATTCACCTCCAGCGACTTCGTTATGCTTGCGCAATGTGGAAGGTGCACCTCTTACATAGATGCAATGGATCGGCACTCCATCATCGTTACTTTAACTATGTTCATGTCTCTCCTGCTTCTGTCTATGCTACATCACTTCATGATCTACTATGATGGTATGGTCAGACCGAGAGCGAGCTTATTTTCTTCTTTTTTTCTCCTCTGCTTCTGCTCTGACTTTATTGGCAGATATAGAAACTGTCTGGCGACGCGCCTCCATTTAGACGTAGGTAATGCAGTTCGCACAAAGCAACCCCATTGTATCTTCATCCCGCAAACAAATACAAGCGAGATACGTGTCACAATTTTCCATTCGTTAGCAGTGAAACAGGCAGAGATGATGGCCTGAGAAGGTCCGTCACTACTGACCCGGTTAGATTCCAGTGACGGCTTCCACTGACGCTGAGCTGGTTAGTTTTTGGAAGTTTGCCATCATTTGTCAGTACTGACTGCATGCGCAACAAAGCCATGTATTTTTTAAGTGTATTTTTTTAACATTTTGCTTTGCTTCGGGATACTTCACAATGGTAAGGAGAGGATCAGTAAAAGAGCTATAACAGTAGAGATGAGAATTGGAGAAAAATAATTCAACAGTCAGTCCGCTGGAACAGATTGTGTTTGACCCGAGGGGGGATGTGAAAAGCTTAACACCTCTATTAAGAATAAATTCAAGGACTAATCTGTTCTTCTTCTTCTTCTTACCCAGCTGAGTGATGTTGTACTGGGTAGCGTTGCGTGGTAAGAAAATGGGACCAGTAAACACTGCTGCGTGGGCTCTCCTGTAATACAGTCGGAAGCCCTGGTGTTGACCCATCTTGGTGGAAGCTTCCCACATTGCTTGCACGACACTGCTGTTTACAACTTTGGCGAAGAGGGAGGGAGGTGCCGGAACTGCAAGACAAAAGAAAATACTGTACCATCAAACATCTTCACACTGCAAATATGTTCACCATGTCTTTTTTAGAGCATCCTTTCAAAAAGGTTGTTGGGTTCGGGGATTGTTTTTTTTTTTTTTCTTTGTTTAAGCAACCTCTAAATTAAAACTCATTCAGTACCAGCCAATTCTGGACCAAGTCTGAAAAGACGTTTAAAAACGTCTTTGGGAGGGAATGAGTTAAAACAAGTTCTCAAAAAACAAACAAACAAAAAAATAAAAACGACAGACTCAAAATAATGGACAACCTTGTGTGTATGCAGTACAGACAATTTTCGAAGCATCATAAGGATGGTCGTAGCTTAATCCATAAGAGTAGCATCCAAAATTCAAATCCTACAGTGGCTACAAAAACAAACAAAAAAAAAAACCAAGCTGAAAATGGAGACCAGCTGTGGGGTATGACTAGTTTGAATTTGGTGTATCGTACTGTCAAGGTGCATTTGAGGCAAGGCACTGATGCCACAGATATCCCATCACTCCTTGGCTACATGTCAGCATGTGTGTGATCTCGGCATGGTGGAATGCATGCAACAATCCACAGACAAACTCTGTTATTCCTTTTGAGGATTGGTGGATTTTGTACAATAAAAGAACACAAAATTCTCACCACTGTATTTCATCGCAACGGGTGGGTTCTGTGTGCGTGCAGTTCAGAGATCTCACCTTCCCCTTGAGTGCTCTCCGTGGCACTGTCTGATGGCTTGCTGGCCCCGTGGGACGTGTAGGCTTTGACGTAGAAGGTGTAACTGGTGGAAGGCTCGAGATCGCGGATGATCCGTTGCAGCGTCACCTTACTGACCGCCTCCTCGTACTCCATTTCCACAGGGTCTTGTTGTGAGCAACGGAGGTATGCGAGGTAAAGAAGGATCAAGTCACAGAGAAATAAGGTTCAAATGAGATTTTCTCTTTCCCATTTATGTGAGATTAAGAAAAGATCGAGAGGGGAGACAATATATCTGTTCCTGCCATCGTTTAATGGTTATTGCTTATTCACTGGTTTTGCTGGCTCTTAATGAATAGCTAATCTACTTTGGCCGTGATGGTCTTGGGAATTTCAGCCAGAGGTAGAAATGGCAGCGCAAGAAAGGGGTTGTGCTATTGCATTTTATTGCTCTTAAACCAGAGACACCCGACCGTAACCGCAACTTACCTCCAGCCCTAAAGTATCAGGACATGCCATCCTGGAAATGTAATTGCAGTAACCGTATTGGCTCATGCCTGGGGCCTTTAATTACACAAGAGGGAGATGTACTGAGGAGCAGAGCAGCTGGGACTAAGCTATCGCTTATGCGTAACATACTGTATGATTCGTCCAAAATAGTTAGCATATGTGCAATCCAATTGCATTGATCATCAATATGTTTTGATGAAATATCGTTTCTTTTTCGCGGCACGGTGGTGTGCTGGTTAGTTAACGTCCACCTCACAGTGTAAAGGTGAAGGGTTCGATTCCAGGCTCCTGTGTGGCGTTTGCCTGTTCTCCCCGTGCCTGCGTGGTTTCTCCAGGTACTCCGGTTTCCTCTCACAATCCAAAAACATGCGTGGCACGTTAATGGAACACTCTAAAAATTCTCCCTCGGTGTGATTGTTAGTACGAATGGCTCTTCGTCTATGTGTGCCCTGGGATTGGCTGGCAACCAGTTCAGGGTGTACCGCACCTACTGCCCAAAGACATCTGAGATAGGCTCCAACACACCCGTGACCCACGTGAGGATAATCGGATTCGAAAAGAGATGGATGGACGCTTCTGTTTCACTTGCCTGAGGCTCTTTGGCTTTTGTTGCGTCCTCACCTGGGGTCCTGCGGATGTGGAGCACATAACCGATGATGTCCTGTGTGTTCTGATCGGGTTCCCTCCAGGACACCTGGATGGTGGTGGGCGAGAGGGCCTTGGCCTGCACGTTGGTGGGCACACCAGGGAGTCCATCAGCCCAGAGCACCGTGAGGCGAGCACTGGCCTGCGTGGAGCCGGCGCTGTTCTCAGCAATGCACTGGTAGATGGCCTCGTCGTCCTGACTGATGCTGTATATCGTCAGGGTGCTGTGAGAGGCAGAAAGATGAGCTTTACGAATCATTTGCATGATAAAATAGCAGTTGATGTAGGGCATTGCAATCTGAAAAGAACATATGAGCTTTGTAAGTGGCTGATCCACGGATATGTTTCAATATTTTTCTTCATGTGTATTTCAGAGAATGTTTCTTCATCCAAGCCCACGTCCACACAACCACATTTCGCAAGTCACATTGACGTTCATCCTTGAAAAGATGTCTTCCTTCAAAACAGGACTTTTGGGAAACTTCGGAGTCCCAAAATGTTGTCGTCAGCTTTCAAATCAGAGCAGGCTGAGGCGACAGGGTGCACAGTGACCAGCAACAGTTGCGGTGATGTGCTCTCAAAAAGGGCTGTGGATTACATTTGAAGGTCATATGGTATATGTAGAATTTACACAATACAGTGCATGTACTTTAAGAACAACTTCGACATAAGACACACACAGCAGTTCCAGTATGATGGACCAGACAAGCAGCAGGTATGCAATGTTTTTCAGTGACAGCCAATGTCAAAGAAAATCCAGAGTTTTGCCATCATATATATAAAAAGCATAAAAAAATGACCCCTGCCACTCCGAAATGCTCCTGTGCAGTTCTTATGTGAAGGGTAACGCAAATCAATATCAAATATTGCTTTCTCCGTGTGCTGGCAGAGGTTTCACAGGCAAGGAAATCGTCATGCACGCACCGCATCCAGAACATATTTCAACCTGGTTTGTCATCTGCTGGAACCCCCTTTGGAAAGCATAAATCGATTTCAGAGTTGAAAAAAAGTCATTTGCAAACATCTGTGAACCCTTTCATGTGCCTACACACACACACACATGCACACACACTTGTACATGTGTTGTAACAAACAGATTCCCACACAAGGTAAATCTCTTCCTTCATCGCTTTTACTTTACACTCCCTCCATTCTATCACTGCTTTTTGTTGAACACCGCAGATGGCTCATTGCTGTGTTATCTGCACTGGTTGAACATCATCCAATATGTATTTGCAACATACTACGCGTGTGTGCGCGTGTGCGTGTGTGATGCTCAACATGAGTACAAATGTCAAAAACTCGATTCATGAAGTTTGTATAGATTACAGATTTGACTTCAATTTAAATAGTGAATCAATCCATTGTTCATTCGAATAATTTGAAGAGAAATCACCCTGTTGATTTGGAGGCTTCATTTGGAGGCTTCATCGAGTGAGCTGTGTAGGTTCCAACTGGAACACTTGAGGAATGGGCCACGCTGAGTGGCCCTTGATCAAAAAGGAAAAAAAACAGGGAGTGGGGGGTGACAACTGCTTTGAAAGATTTATCAAGGGAGATGCGAATTGTAAACAACTACTACAGTGGTCTTTGTACTCAAGGCTTTGGATGTGCAAGTTCAATTATTCAGGGTTTTTTTTTTTCAATATTTTGTTCAATATTTCATTTTTTCACTTTGGCTTTTCGGGGGGTGGGGGGGAATCAAACCCATGTTTTTCATGGAAAACGTGTCGTGGAGAAACCTCCATCAGATTTTTTTTCACCCTATACTACAACATGAGGAGAGCTAAATCATTTTTGGCAGATTTGGAATGAGACATGTAGGATTTTCCCGAAACAATAAAACAATTCTGAGTGAGTTGATTTTCGTGAAGAATGCACAAAATGAGTTGCTGTTCAACAGTTTTGTGCTGTCCTTGTATTGCATTATTATGAATTTTTTTTTAGACGAGAGCCCTTTGCACTGGGAAACAAAACAACAACAAAAACATTGTATGGGGCTATTTTTTGATTATTCAAACCCTTTATCATAGAAGGCTCGATCTTCTATAATGCATTGCATTGAGAAATGTATGATGACAAATTTAATTTGTTAAAAAGCACATACAGTACTTTGTCCTTATTTAAAATGTAATTTTTGTTGGACATAGGTTCGAAAGTTGGATTGGATTGCTTTATTGTCATTACACATTTGTGGAACGAAATTTCACTTAACAGGCACGCTCTGCACAAGAAACATGAAAAAAAATGACCAACATGGGATACAGCGCCAAGGGCCTGTCGGTACTCGCTATGTAAAGCGGTCCTATGTGGCCCCCCAGTAGAACTGGTGATAAATTGTGGCTCCGTCCTTGAATGGTAATGTCGAAATGTGTCAATATTATGTTGGTCTTGGAAACTATTTAGATTCATGAAACAATCATTTATTGTGATATTTCGTTTAAACAAGAGCAGCAACATCATTTGGCCCTCGGTTTTCATAACTGTGAAAACATTTTCGCAACATTTTCACAACTCCGACAGGATCGTTTGAACATCGCCCAGTACTGTATGTGTGTGCATGTACATCGTAAATAATCCATCATTTGCAATCTTGCGGACCTGGACATGAGGAAAGTGGTATTTTACGACGACAGGCATGGCTGAACCAAAAGCAGCTACAGCGGGGGAGTGTTCTTTTTTTTTGTCACTCAGCCAAACTCGAGAAGTGAACGATCCAATATCCTTTTCAAAGTACATATAATTACATCATTACTTTTTCTAATGAGGGGCAGGATACACTGTGCGATGGAGGCGTAATTTTCCTCTTCGGTCTGCCAGGTGGACCGAATCTGGAAAATGGTCAGGTCAGAGAGGCCTTTTGCATTAACGCCCTTTCAAAGCCAATATCACCTCTGATCTCACAGGCGGCCATAGTCTCCAGTCTCCGCTCACTCTACTCAACCATCACATTTCCGACAGCCTTCCATAGCAGCAACAGATGGAGTGTTTGCAGACAGGCAACATGACCAGGCGCCATATACGAGAGTGGAGCCACCGGGGACGCCCGACCTGACGCCGTTACCAACACAGCAGTGTGGGAGCAATTCAAGGGAAAGGTATCAATACACCGATTGTGTTTGGCAGGTACAGTAGCGCTAACCTTGTATGCGCACACACACTCTCGCACACAATGATACTGCTGACGGGTAGGCTTACGGAATACCACATCTGCTGGTAAAAAAAGTCGGTCAGACATTCAGTTTTTAGTCTTCTCCACATTTGGAGAGCAGTGTGACGTATAATTAGAACACTGACTACTTTACAACAGCGCATTAACAATCGCATGAGAGACAATGCAAAATACTTAAAAATATCACTTATAACCGATAGCTGGAAAATCAAGTGTCATTTGTGAGTGTAGATTTTTCTGTTTTTTTAATGCTTTATTTGAAGCTAAGAGAAGAAGCTAAGCTAACTTTATTTGAAGTTCTTTGTCGGCATCTTGCTTGGGAGAACTGTTCTTTTTGACACTTTTCTAAAGGTCAGTGGTGGCTGATGAAGGCGGTCATTATTTCCACTCAAAGTGCTTCTGTTTGAAGTAGGTGTTAGTCATGCTGCATCTGTAAATGTAAACCACATTCTTTCCGACCAGGAAAAAAAAAAAATACCAGAGGGATGAATGGGATCTGGTAGGCTTATGGCTAAATCCCTGTTGTGTCACAAATATCACATGAAAAAGCAAGTGACTTTTTTTTTTTTTTTAAAGAAAAAAAGATGATAGTCTGGTCTTGATCGTCAGTATGTAACTCCAAAGTATCCCAAGATGCAAAGGAACAGATGGAAAGGGTGAAAGAAAAAGTGTGTGGGGATTTGGGGAATGGGGGATGGGAGTTGTTTGCTTGGCTTGCCTGAGCTCCAAAGCTGGTGTGTCCTCTCCTGACAGGATGACACCATCATTTACCCATCAGTTCAAGGTCGTTTCACGGATTGATGCGTAAGGCCAGTTTGCCTGACAGCGGGGCCTTGGGCCTGTTGTTCCATCTCCAAGGGCGTGTTTGCTCGCCATTGTCTCTGAGCAGGACCCCTTTAAAAAAACAGCGTGGCCATTGTGAATCCGGCTATGAGGGAATGGGACAAAGAGAGGAACGGGAGGAGAAGGTGGGGGCGAAGTGGAGGGAAGACGGTCAATGAGCCGTATGTGGCCTGAGAGGAGGGAAGGGCCCGGTGCTATGACTGATTACAGGCAATGTCAGAGGTCAAGGCCAATGCCCAAGCCCTCGCGCTCGATGATTCATGTGGGGTGCAAAGAGGGGCTGCAAACAAGAAAAGACTGCTCTTGGTGAAAGACAGTGAGCGAAAAGAATGAAAAAGGAAAGAAAGACCCTTTAAGAGTAGTTTGTGGGAAAATGTGCAGTTTGCATAGAAGCCTGCTACCTCAAATGATAACCTTCAATTATAAAACATTCAAATCATTTTCCTTTCTTTCCCAATGCTATAAAGATCAATAGAATTTCATGAGTGAAGCTGGTCATGTAGTGACAGTGCAGTCGTCGAAAGCCCGTATCTCACTGAGCGACTTTGCAAGGGCGTGCACATGTAGCGAATGTGGGTTTTGTTGGTTTTTGTCAGTGTTTGTTCAGGGACGCCGATAGTTGCAAAGACATTCCCAAACTGTTTTAATGGTTGCCAACAGTTCTTGTTGCCATCAAATTGTGCAAAATGTCTTTGTGACGAAAAACAAACAACATTCGCTCGGTGCGCACACACTTGCAAACCTTCGCCGCAAAGAGAGAAAATGGTCATAACTCTCAAAGCATCTGGAAATAACGGTTACAGTGAAACCAAACTCGAAACAAGTGTGTTTGAATATGTTTCAGCGAGCACACAAGTGTATGTGCATGCATGCGTGTGCTTTCACATCTGTCATCATGTAGCAGTGAGAACAAACAGCTTCCCCCGGGTGGCCATGTCCGTTTACATAAGCAGCCAATCAGGTCTGAGCTGACATCACGTTCAGCATTTGCCTCCGATATGTAAAGTGCAAAGGGCAACACATTTGTGAATTTTTTTTAGGAGGACGTATGTGCACGCCAAGTGAATAATAGCACTGCTGAGCTTTTTCTGCACATGCAGGCTCACTCGCTTTTTGATTAATTTGTGTGCGCGCATGTAAGTGCGCTTGTGTGTTTGTGCCAGTGCGCGCGCGCGTGCGTGCATGAATGAAATGTACAATCGATTCCTCTTCCTACCCTTGTCCGATTTCCTCCTGAAGGTCATGAGAGATGAGGAGCTGAAGGGAAGAACATTGCAGTATGCATATTGTTGCACAAACACACACACCCATAGCGACCATACATTAATTGAAAATGGTCTGTTGCGCTCACAGTATATTCCGGCTTCCCTGACACCAATATACTACATTGCATTATGAGAACAGAGGCATCGTCCTGCCCAGAGCAGTTGAATGCAATTTGCATATGATTACCTTTGTTTTGGCTTGGTTCAGGAGGTAAAATGCCTCGCGCAATGATTTTCCATCTACTCTGCGCCTTTGCTGCACAGCAATAAAAGCAATCCTCACAACAGAGGCTGTTTGAGCTTGAGGTAAAACTCGTCTTCCTGCTCGTAGCCCATACCCAGTGAGCAGAAGAAAACCCCAACAAAAAACAACAGCCCAGCGTAACCTGACATCCCTGGCCATACAAAATGCTAATATGAACATACTAACAAATAATACAGCACGGTGTTGTCATACGCCGTATAATATGTCTTTGACTGCAGTCATGGTTCAAAATCATGCTAGATATTTTGAGTTGAAAAGATGAAGCTTTAATGATCTTGCTTACATTGTTTCCATACTCGGTGATTCAAGTTATTTTGGGCGAATCTCATACTTAACGTACCATCACTGCCATATATACAGTCAAACCTCGGTTTTCGAACGTCTCAGTTCTCGACTAATTCGGTTTTCAACCAAAAATTTCAAGTTTTTTATGCCTCGGATGACGAACAAATTTCAGTTCTCGAACAAACTGAGCGCACTTGAATGCAGCATTTGACTCCTCTCACCTTCCTTACACGAGGAAGTGATGCTTCCTCGGGTAGACGAGGAAGTGACGCTTCCTCGTGTTGCTTTCCATTGGGAGCAGATGTGTTCAGTCAACATTTTTATTTTAAAACGAGCGTGGTTTCGGTTTTCACACAATTTCAGTTTTCAAACAGCCTTCTGGAACGGATTATGGACGAAAACCGAGGTTTGACTGTACTACTTTATATCAACTTCATACGGCACATAAGCAGTGGTGGGCACATTAGTCTGTCGCCAGACTTCCGTCATTATTTCTGGCCAGCCAACGTGGGCCCAGTCCATCCGTTGTGACCATTTACTTTCAAGGTGCACTTTTCCAGGGAAAAAAAAATACTTTATGAGGCTAATTAGACCAACGATGCTTTGCTGAGTAGCTTGAATCAATCAGAATTTTTTCCCCCCTCAAATGCATGAAATGCTCTTCTTTAATGTCACACATAGGCCTCTTTCGTACGTGGCTACACTTTGTAAATTGGATATGTGGGATGTATGATACGTGCAGGTGAGAGTGAAAATAGAGCCCCACGATTCTATAGCCCATCTCCAATTACCACTCAGAAGTGTAAAAAGAACTGTTTGGACATGGAACAATTAATGAGGGTAAATCTAATCGGAAAGATAGCAAGAGCAGTGTGTGATGTGATATGTCATTGGAACTAGCCACAATCTTTCTACAACTGAAAGTAGTAGTGTTTGTGTGTGTGTGTGTGTGTGTGTGTGTGTGTGTGTGTGTGTGTGTGTGTGTGTGTGCCTTTACCTCAGTGATGAGCATTCGGGAGGCCATGGTGAGGCGGGTTCTCGGGGAGAAATGGCTGGTGATCATGATTCTCATACCGGCCTCCGAGAAGGACAGCTGGTGGGGGTACGCTGAAAGCAGCTCATCAACCATCAACACGGATGTTTTCCTGTGATGGTTTGCTTTATGGCACACAAACACGCGCACAGAGTAAATACATTGCGTAACGGTGTGGACTTAATAATAATTTCTCAATAAAAAATCCTGTTACCAGTTAAACTAGACCACTTCTGAAATCCCTTATAAGACACACTAAATAGACCTAAGAAATGTATTGAGACATATGTTCAATATAACAGAAACCATTGGAAGTAAATGCAGTAAAAGCATCTTTTTTTCTCTCCGGGAGACAACACTTCATCACTAAACCATTAAATTACACTTGTCAATGAGTATGTGGATCTATCGGACGTGTACATGTAGTACATGTAGTGGAAACATCGCTGAACACATTGATGTTGAAACTTTTTGCTTAGAGGATTGCATGCGGAAAAATCGAAGGATGCAAGGAGGACTTTGACCTTGCCCGGCTTTATTAAACACGCCTTCCCTCCTAAGATCTTCGAATGCGTTGTTGCCTCCTCAATCAAGACCATCTCACCAACAAAGAAATTTCAATTTGGCTTCTGTACTCACCATAGCACTCAAACTGCCCATCTCAAAGTCACAAATGATCTCCTCTCCTCTGCCTCTGGCCTGTTCTCCATCCTCACCCTCCAAGACCTCGCTTCGGATTTTGACACAATAAACCAATCCATTCTGCTTTACTGCCTTAAAACTTTTTACGATTCTCAGTTTCACTGAGAACACCCTCACCTGGCTGACATCACATCTTTCAGACCAGAAACAGTTCATTTGTCTCAGTAATGGTTCATCCTCGATTGCCTCCCTGTTCCAAGGCGTACCTCAGGACTCGTTATTTGGCCATCTCCCCGCATCCTCGTCCTCCTCCCCCTCGGTCGGATTATCCATCGCCATGGGCTCCACTTTCACTGTTAAGCCGATGACATCCAAATCTGCCGAATCCGCCCCCTGCACCTTCTCAAACTGCCTTTCTGGATGCAAACAAACTTTCTCAAACTTAACTGTACCAATTCTGACATTATCATAATAATTCCAAATCCCTCATTTTGCCCATCAGACTTGAATTTCTCCTTCGACAACTCCACCCTCTTACCCACACCCCACTGCCGGAATCTTTGAAGTCATCATGGACAACAATATCACCTTCTCCCAACACATTAAAGTAGAAGAAAAAAACCCAACCCCGAGCTCTGTATCACCTGAAGAATATTGTCTTCCTTGGCCCGTCTTTCTCTTTCGCTGCAGCTGACACGCTTATCCGTGCCTTTGTAACATCTCACATTGACTATTGTAACAGCAGCCTATAAGGCGCATCCTCTAATCCTCTCAGCAAACTTCAAGACATTCCAAGCTCTGCCGCCTGCCTTCTCACCAATACCCGCTCCTATGAAAACGTCACCCCTGTCCTCCAGCTCCTTCTTTGGCTTCCTGCTCAACCCGTATTGTTTTGTGTTTTTTTGTTATTGTAAAGTGTCCTTGCGTGTCTTGAAAGGCGCTTATAAATAAAATGTATTATTATTATTATTGTTATTATTACCTCACCACATCAAATTCAAAATTCTCCTACTCACCGTTAAAGCCCTCAATACCAGGCCCCCACCTACCTTAAAGACTTACCCC
>CAAKHF010005145.1:8254-20874 GCA_901007745.1 Hippocampus kuda
AAAAATATATATATATATATATATATATATATATATATATATATATATATATATATATATATATATATATATATATATATATATATATATATATATATATATATATATTTTTAATAGTAGTCAATTTTTTATTTTGTTGTGACTTTTTTTTTAGTTAGTTATATTTTGTTTTTAAAGCAGGTTTGTCAGTTTTTATTTTTCCGCAAATGTTTCATTTTAGTTGAGCTTTTCTTAGTTTTAGTATTAGTTTTAGTGTTTTATGTATGGGGTGTTTGTCAAAAAAAAAAAAGTTAACAGAATTGTGTGATCTAGTAAACTACAATTCTCAAAGGATTGTTTGACTTTCCTCCTTTTGTACGGACATAGACCAATTCTGAAATGAAGACATTTAGTTAACTCTGAAAGCTCTTGTATGATCTTAATTGCCCGAGACCGAAACGAGGACATTTTCACTACAATTATAGTTTGTTTTATTTTGTTTTAAAAACGTCAGATGCAGTTTAATTATTTTTTTAAGCATTTTACTTTAATTTTATTTTGTTAACAAAATGTTTTTTCAACATTTTCTTTTATTTTACGAGTTTCATTCATATTCAAAGCACATTTGCGTCGATCACCTGCTGCTTCTGCCTTCTCCGGTAGGGGTACATTTGCTCAACTGTGCATAAAAAGAATGGTCAATATTTGACAGGAAAACTTGCATTGATCCTACCGCATGTCTGCTGTTATGTAACATGGGATCGAGGGATGCCTGCTATACGGTCTGCTTGGCCATTCAACGAGCGGATGCTCAGCGGTCAATTTAGTACATGACAGTTGCTGACTGCTCTTGAACTTCTCTCATTTAGTGGGACACATCGCACACCTTTATTTGAAGCAAGGATTACCACAAGCAGGCCTCAATGTCTTTCTTGAATTCTACTGAATGACCACACGAGGTTAAGAATAGCAATAGTGTTTTAGGTCACGACTCCAAGCGCTCTTTGGGTCGCTAAGCTCCCTCTGGTCAAGGTCAGGATCATATTAGGCGCCACTGTTGCCACTTTGTTACAATGTGTCAACAAATATTGCTGGTTGCACTGTTCTATGTGCGAAACCTGTCGATGTGGGGTTCTCAATTACAAACCTTATAGGGCTTTAAATATTTTTGAATGTATCACAGGTCTACCTAATGAAGTTGGTTAGGCCACATGTGATAATATTGTGATAATTAAAAAAAAATGCCATCTTAATTCTAAACAAAAATACAATGTCATTTCTATTTCAAAAGCGGAAGAAAACACAAAATGATCCCTGTCACGAATCCCAAGCAAAAAATATCATGAGGCAAAAAAGGGCACTTCTCTTTTTAAATATTAACACAAAGAAACACAATTTGCACATGTGCGTGCGTGTGTTGGGAGGGAGTAACAACACAATATAGAGAGAACCCAAACAGGATAAATAATAGCAATAATCAAATAAATGTACTTACAAATTATATCCATGAAGGCTGCTGTTGCATTAGCAACATTTATACTTTCAACGTTGCACTGCTCCTCTTATGCTGTGATTGCTGCCGTGTCAAATGTTACTCTCATTATATGCCACAAAAAATGGATAGCGGGCCACAAATGGCCCATGGCCCGGACTTTGGACACCGATGACCGAGTTGTCTCAAATGAAAATATCTAATTGAGAACCATCAAGACTTACCTTAGTTTGAAGAAAATTGAGCACATGAAGGAGGAGCAACAAAGAGACGTGGTCCTTTTTCACCCCAGGAACATTACATCACATGAACCCTTTTGAAAATAAAGTCCCTGGTAACTTTTCGGCGACAAGAAAAAAAACCCTGCTGGGGGTGGCAAGAGTCTCCAAAGGTGGGGACATTTTTTTTCAGCCATATCTTTGGAAATGTTTACAGCAGTTTGTTTTTCTCAGTACTTTTTGCATTTGACATTTTTGCATCGATGAGATGAAGAACTCCCAGAAAGCTACCACAGATGTGGACAGATAACGAGGAGTAGGCGTCGTTCGTGCAGACTGAAATGTCGGAGTCCAACACAAGGAATTTTGGCAGAAGGATTTTTCGACTGACTACCGTGTTTATTTGAGCCAGAAGCAATAAGAAATAAACTGCCCCACCACTGAACTTAAAACTGTCCCATTATGTTTGCTTGTGTTTGGATTTCACAAAAAAGAAAGCATTTCAACAGAATGATTTTCTTGTGTATTCCTGATTTACCCTTTACCCTGCCTTACGTTTATTAAATCATTTGTTTAGATAAGCTGAAGCATAAGTTGTACTGTACTTAATTTACTGTAAAATATGCTTCATAACAGGCCAAGTATAGTCTCACATATTAGAATACGTTATTCATGCCTAAAGGGGAAAATCACATCACCGCTGCAGAAACTGTTGTGAGAATACAGAACAACAATAGGGCAAAGACACATATTGCTAAAAACTAATACACCATAAACCAGTGGTTCTTAACCTTGTTAGAGGTACTGAACCCAACCAATTCATATGCACATTCACCGAACCCTTCATTAGTGAAAAATACAAATCTGATTCAAGAAGATTAGAGTTGCTCAACTTGGCATGACAAATCATGCAGATAGGACGCTGAGTCCCATCACGTTCTGTGATGCATGTGAATCCATGTGGTACCGTACATATTTGTCCGATAACTTTGTTTTTTTGGTTTTTTTATTTTTTTTGCTCAACATAGCATGTATTAAAACATTCCGAAAAAAAAAAAACCCATCACACGACGTACTGTCACGACAGTCACATGTTGACAACTGAGCAAACTAAATTTCCCACAGCACTGATTGGACAAGCAATGCCATCATCTGCAGCCAGTGATGGCCAAGCGGGCGTGTCATAACTAATTGACATGTCGAGTTGGGTGTGTTTTAACCTTCATGGCAGAGGCTTCGTCGACCCTGAGACTGATTCACCGAACCCCTGGGGTTCGATCGAACCCAGGTTAAGAACCACTGCCATAAACTAAAAGCTGCTGGTGTTTTTGTTGGGAAAGGGCCAATATAGATTCAACTGTAAATTGAAAGGATATGAATTGCACTCCTCGACAATTTCCCCCAACCGCTCAAGTTTCCTTCATGAGATTTTGGATGGACTTCTCCTGAAACTTGAAGTGAAGCCATTTGGAGGTCAATATTTGGGAGCCGGGGGGCAACATTTCTGACAAGCCTTGAATTGCATGTGAAGCCGTTTCTTTTGTGTCATAAATTATAATGATGTAAACAGGTCTAATTGGGAGCTTCTTGACTGTGCTGTTGTTAATATTTTCAAGTTTTCATCGTGTTATGGCTGGATATATTTTATAACTGTGCTAAAATTAAAATGCTGCAGTTGAGCAACCCACATCCATCATTTAAATGTTACTTTCACCAAATGTGCATTATGTTGTTGGTATGAATACGTCAAGATAAAACATGCATCCAGCCCACTTACTGTAATTTTAATCCCTTCCATTTTATTAAGGCAGAATATTTTCTTCTGTTTTGAAATGGAGATTAAAAATGCATAGCGTAACCTTGTAAATGTTAAAGCTTCACCAGAGGAGTTATTCCTGGCTTGTGTGTTAAGCGTGCTCGTTATGTTGAGTCATGTTAAAAAAAAACAAAAAAAACACAAAAGACAAAAACCTTCACATGTTCTGGATTTTCCTATTCTTTTGCCAAGAGACTCGACAGCACTCAGGGCTGCGATTAGTGACAACAGTGGATTGATGTCATTTCCGCTGCATTAAGCATGTGACTGTGGAAGCACTTTAGAGTGGAAAAAACAGAAAGAAAAAAGAAAAAAGGTCAAGACCTCTTATAGTGAAATGGTCCTTTGATTTTAAAAGAAAAAAAATGAAGACTGACGTTTCGGATCATTTTATCAAGATTTTTAAAATGTCACTTGTTTTAAAACATTTTTTAAATGATGAAAATATGCGGTTTATTTTAACATGTCATTGTAAATGATCTCTAGACTGTATTTTGAAATATTTGTTACTGTACTTTACATGATTTATGCATTTAATTTACACAATCAAAGTCAACAGTTGGGATCAGGTAAGAATAGTTCAGTTAATCTTCTGTTGACTTTTTTTTTTTTTTTTTTTTAGATTCTCGTCATAAAGACATGAAGTTCCAGTATTGCATTGCTTATAATTACGGCTTTCTGGATAAAATACCAACGGTATGTTGTGAACTTATATGAATGAACTTTGATTTTGTCGTAGCATCTGAAGGTGTTTTGCATAAGCCTCGAAGCAATGTTGTTCTAGGCTGAGAGTATTTCCTGCTTCCCCATCAGTGGTGCATCCGCTGCTCAGCTCACAGAACACCGAGACAATAGAACAGATGGAGGAAGAACACTGTCCATGCATGCATCTGGCTTAAATGCATCGATGGTCCATTTTTAGTACATCTCCCACTGACATAGAGGCCTAAAACAACATTGAAGACAAGCCTTGCTTCTGTTCCGTACTCCAGAACCAGAACACCACTTCAAGTGCAAAACACATTTCTAACAATGAGCAGTAGGCATAAAGAGGTTCAGATGGAACCTTGCTGAATTGCCTGTCGGACTAATGAAGTGTGTCCCCTCTTTTCTTTTCAACGCCTGACTGCTCACGTTGTATTTCTGTGGTGGGGGCCACTGGATGTCATGTTCCACAAGAACATGCTTTTAGACACATCGAGTGGAAACTCCGGATGTTCCCAACACGCCAGTGAATTAATGTGTTCACTCAGGCTTCCATAAGAATGCGGCGAAAATTTCCCGATTCACTTCCAACAGGATATGGGGATCATGCGTCACGCATTTCCCTATTTTGCCACAATCGATGTCTTTGTCAGGTGTTTAGACCTAGTCACAAGGATGATACCTATTGTTTAGATTTAGGAACATGCACACATTTTACTAAAACACCTACCATGAAGCATTGATGTAAAGTGGACTCAGGTTAAACAGAATCCATGATGGAAGACTGGTCAGGCTCTGGCTAATCATTCCCATGGCGATTAATAGAAATAATCCACTCCATGGTGAAACTGTCATCATTGTCAAAACTGTATGGGTATCTTTAAAGTATTGGTAAACAGCCATTAAAATCTCCAGAAATTAACGACCATAATATTCATTTATTTATGCTGTGTATGGACATACCATATTTTCCGCAATATACGGCGCTTCGTATTATAAGGCGAACCTCCAATGAATGGCCTATTTTAAAACAGTTTTCATATATATAGGGTACACCGTATTATAAGGCGTATTGAATGGAAGCCACAATAGTGGCTGCGGTTGCGTTTTGCATCCACGAGATGAAGCTATGGTAAAGGAATACAATACAATACAACTTTATTTATATGGTGCTTTCACAGCCGCTGCAGCTGGAACAAAGCACTTTACAGAACATTTATAATACTACGTCAAAGAAATCAGAATATTGATCCATATATAATGCACATCGGGGCATAAGGCTTTTCAGAAAATTGAATGATTTTAGGTGCGCCTTATAGTGCAGAAAATACAGCATATGATGTACATAGATAGATACATACTGTACATGTACTGCATAGCGAAAAAGTTAAGAGGCTGCCATGTTGTTTTCAATTTCTTGTTCATTGCAATATTTGATGCCATTAAAGGTGTCGCAGGTGACTAACTGAAATGAACAGAAGCCATGGAATGCCTGAAAGCACCGTTTTTGACAATGGTAGTACAATGCGAATCAATGTGAAGTGATTTTGGTTATTATCAAGAAAACCTTTGGAAAATATCAAAATCCGCTGTTAAATTCAACAGTTATTTTTGTGGTTATTAATATATTGGTCCCCCCCACAAAAATGTAGCCTACTTTTATTTGCACTGAGCGTTTAGAATAAATGGGAAACTGAAGAAACAAGGGTGGTCTTATATATTTTTTCAAAAGCTTTGCAACACTCTTGAATTCTGTGTTTTTTCATGATTTAAAACTTTCCTGAAATTTGGATAAGTCACAGACATTGTGAAGAAATATTGATGGAAATATTTGGCAAACTTTTTAAAAAAATTTTTTTTACCGGTAATCAAAACAGAATATGTTTTATAATTTAGATTTTAGCTGTGAGGAAGGAGAAGCGCAGTACACGCTGGACTGGTCCCAAGCCAATTGCAGACCATTGGAAAGATCCTTTTTTTGTTGCAATGCTCATTTAGTGGGGGAAAAATTAATAAGCACATTTTTAAACAAACAAAAAAAAAAAAGACCCCCTCTCACGAAAACTAAAACATGAAGCAATTGGCCATTCGACGATATACTTGTGCCTTTGAAAGTGAAAGCATTGGAACACACAGTAGATATAATGTGTGAGCTAGCTCCAAATTTATTACAGGCCCCGGTGGACAAGCACGTAATATTTAAACCCAGAACCTTCCAACAATTTGATGACTAGGCTAAAAGGAGTGGTTATGGCTTGCAGTGTTCCCAAAAAGTGATACCACATATCTGTATTGTGTGAGGACAAACCATAAAAAAACCCCAGAATCAACCAAGCAAAACATATTTTGATTGACACATTGCCCACCTAATAATGGCGTGACGAGTGACTGACAAGCCAACCAGTGACGGTCACCAATATAGACTGCCACCTGCTCATATAAAGTCATGCTTGTTCGAAATAAAAGATGTGAAATCACCTCAGTCTAATCATAATCAACCCAGTGAATGGGTTGTGTTCGTCACCCAAATAACTTGTGGCGATGGGCTTGCTTAAACTTAATTTCAAGCCATCCTTTTTTCAAAAGAACAAGTCGTTTTAATTGTCATGGCATTTTAAAATGACCTCAATCTGAAATTGCACCCATGAAACACAACTCACCATCTGCCGTGGTGTGTTGAGTCTCGTGATTCCAGGTTTTGGAAATTGGAACAATCTGCCATGGCACTGAGCACATGGCAATAAGTCTAACCCCAATATTGCCCCAGTTAAAGGCAAATGATCCAAATGTGAATGCACTGTGATAGAACAGGCTGCTCCAATGAAAATGTGACCCAAAAAAAAAAAAAATCTCTGAATGAACATAGCTGTTGCTATGGCGCTTGTGTGCTTCGCGGAGATGGCCGGGTACACCGTGAAAGTGATGTGACTCACTTCATCCATTAGAGCAATGCTTGGGTTTTGGAGAAAAGCATTTTTTTTCTGACATTTAGAATCACTACATTAAAAAAAAAATTTCACTGCAATTTTCTGATCAGGAGTTCCAGCTGAGTGGCACGGTGGATGAATGGTTAGCATGTCGGCCTCACAGTACATTCTGTAGGTGCAGGGTTCGATTCTGGCTCTGGCCTTCCTGTGTGGAGTTTGCATGTTCTCCCTGTGCCCGCGTGGGTTTTCTTCGGGTACTCCGGTTCCCTCCCACATTCCAAAATTAATGGAACACCCCAATTGTCCCTTGAGAGTAATTGTGAGCGCTGAGGGTTGTTCTTCTCTGTGTGCCCTGCGATTGGCTGGCAACCGGTTCAGGGTGTACCCCACCTGCTGCCCAAAGACAGCTGGAATAGGCTGCAGCACGCCACGTGACCCTTGTGACGATAAGCGGATCAGAAAATGGATGGATGGATTTACGCTAAGTATGACGTAAAAGTTTTTGCTTCCAACAAAAAATGATGATGCAGTCGAATTAAAAACATGCTTTATTTGTTTTATGGTGAGGTGGGAATTTTTTGCCACCAACGTTTTGATTCAGTGATGAAGATAGAAGATTAGAGAATGGATGGATGGCATCTCATACATGAGTTGTCGGTGTTTCGAAACGACATTTGGGAATTCTAGATTAGTTTACACAAAACTTTTTTTTTTGATTCTCCATAAATATGTACTGTATAAAAAAATAAACCTACTACAGAAATTAATAAAACCTATTGACATTAACATTGAAAACTGCTCTAAATACTAATTAAAGCTAACTAAATTTAAAATGTAGTTGAAACGAAGTAAAAAAAAAAAAAAAACTACAGTGAAAAGTCCAAAATTGCTCGGAACTTGATTGCATATTATCACAAGTAAATGCAGTTCGTCCCCATCTTCCAGGTCTTGTTTTTGTTTTGTTTAGTTTTCTGCGAGTGTAGGATTGTGCGTGTGAAATACTAACACCAGTGTCTCATGGTGCATTATTTTAACATCTTTCTATGACTTTAAATCGGCCACGATGTGGCGTTTTCTGACCTCCCGGAGGCAACTTGACTGCCGTCATGCTGTCAAAGCAATCAGAGTGGCATATCTGTGCTTCCAGCAACCGGGGGCATCTGGATAGACTCAAGCGACATCATATATAGACCACATTGCAGTCACCTCAGATCATAAATGTACCAACCGCACCACGACTGTTGACAGCTAGTGGATATCTTTCATAGAATTTTCACCAATCGGATCAACTACATCAGAATCGGCTGATATTTTGCATTTTATGTAAAATCACTGATCGACTTTAATGTCACAATTTGCGCAATCTAGCCATGATGTCATTGAGCGGATCCGTGAAATAGGACATGGCAGCAAACACAATTATATCCAGGGCTGTTTTACCATATTACATATATGAGCCTGAATTCTCGTCTGTTTTCACCCTCGTAGCGTGTCTTGTGAGCGGAAAGACTTCGTTCCTGGAAGTGGAAGTTCTGCCTTTCGTGCCCTCGACCAACCAGTCACAACGTAGTAGCATTAGTGTAGGTTCACCCTGGCCACTAGACGCCTGAAAATCTCCCTTCCACCACAACAAGAGCATCGAATGCAATCATTCCCGGGGTAGTTTTCAGGCAATTTCTTCAGTGTGAGGTACGAACTTGTTAGCTTTGGCTTTACATCGCAGACTATTTATTTGTGCTGTGCGAGTGGGAATTCAACAAAACTTTGAGTGGAGGCCTGTGTTGCTGATTGTCTGGCACAGAACCACTTATGAAAACACAAGTTATCACACACAAACGGGCAGACGTTCTTGCCAATAAGGTTAACACATTCTCAACAAATGTCAAATATTTTTTAGGCATTTAGCAGTCTCCTTAACGATCATTTAATCTTTGCCTTTGGAGTAAGATCAACACAGCAGTCATTACACTCTCATCAACACAAGTGTGCATGTGCTCAGACAGCGAAGCATCATGGGGATCAGCACTTGTTTCTGTGGCTCTGCTGAGTTTACAGGCAAGGCTTGATTGCAGAGCTCATTGCAGGCTCCGTATTCGCTTCCTGGGTTGATCCCCCGTTGCCGTAGCAGCTCCTTTTCTATCTCACGCCACAACGAGGGCGTGGGGGGGCCGGCAGATTTCAATTCTGCTCCGCTTAGACCCCAAACACCATTCAGCAAAGGTTCGTATAAGGAGCCACCATATCCTGCTCAAACAAACAGCGCTGACGAGGGCGAAACAAATGCTTTTGTTTGGCAGATATATTTAGATTCAAGCCGCCTTCACCCAACTGGCATCTCTCACAGGCTGTTTGCCGTCAAGAAGAGTAGGACCGTTGCAAGCATGTTGGCATCAGCTGAAACCTGCGGGGCTTTTTCCTCATTGTGCAAATATAAATATACTGCGTATGCGCAATGGAAAACAACATTTTCCCCATTTAAGATCAGAAGATTTGCAGATTTGGACAGACGAGACAATAAAACATGATACTTGTTGTATGGGAAATTAACTGTCCAGACCCTCCCTTCACTGTTAGTCTGAGTCAGTCGTCCAAGCTCCACGGGCCATGACTCCTCAGAGAGCAGTCTGGTACAGAAGACAGGAAACAGCTTGAGAGAGGTCCAGCAGTCAAGGCCACGGGAGGGGTTGGAGGGAAAACGGGGATTTCCTTGTATGATCGCCCAGACTGTTATCAAAAGTGCACCGTCTTATATGTGGTGCAACTTATGAGCGTGATCACTGCTGTGGGATCTACATGACTTTCAGGCATCCCATTTGTTAGGAACCCCTGGATTTAGGGCAGTTTGAAAGAGCCGACTGCAATTTTGACCTCGAATAGCACTCACTGGATATCAGACCAATCTCCAAACTCCAGCAATGCCCCAATGTTAGTGAACATTATGGGTTCGTTTGAAGGTTATTTCTAGCGCAGTGGTTCACGTAGCAGCCTTTCATACATCTAGCATGGGCTCAATTACGGGACAATGCTTTATTCAATATTGGCCTCGGATTGACTCATGATAGAACCTGTGAGCTACCCTGTGAACCTGAACAAGATAAACAGTCTATGTGGGTAATGAATAATGTTGATGACTCTTCTTTACATACCGTACTTCCTCTTACGGGGGCAGGGGTGTTTCGTTACTCAACTGTGAGTACCAGCCGTTTTTTTTTTTTTTTTTTACAAATGCTCATTTACGTGTAGACAATGCTGTCTGTTGATATAACGTACATTTGTTAGTTTTGCATTAAAAGGAGAATAAAATGCATAACTGGCTCACTCATACAAGTATTGTAGTCTCCCTTTCAAGAGTACCAATTAGTTTTTAATCTTCAGTTCATTAATACCGTGTGGTTCTGGAAAATAGTGATTGTTACCGCCTTCACTGTTACTGTCAACACATATTCTATGACATACTCATCTTAATAAGCAGTCAAGAGAAGTGTAGTGGCAAAGTTTCACATATTCTAATTTGCGGTGGTGACCACGTTGATGAGTATTTTGTCATTAAAAGTGTTGCAAAAGCATTGACAAGGAATCAACAAACATTCCTGCCCATGTGATAACGTGGCATCTATGGTATGCTACCAATTTTGTTGTTTTTAATATCTCTGCACCATCAGTCCTCTGCCAAATGGCCAATGGCTGGGGAACACCTGCCTAAATTATTTACCAAAATAAAAAAGTCAAGAATAGTTTTCGACAGCTATGGAATACAAGCAGTATTTCTTCTACTTTGTAATGCATGCCATGTGTCACCATGCTGCCTCACATAGGTCAGTCTTGGAACTACAACAGAATTTTGCTTTGGGGGAAGGAGACTCAATTCCAGCCGCTATTGTAGTAGTGCACATGGGGGAGGCACATGGAAGATGACCACAAATGCTGACAATGAAAAAACAAAAAACAAAACCACCCCCACACAAAAAAGAGGAGGACTGTTCAGCGTCAGAGTTGTTATCACTGTGGTCATTTCAGTCTTTATGGAAGTGTTTGCCACCTGAAAGTCCACGCAGCTTGGAATAGGGATCTCCCCATTTCCTGGTTCGTGGCCCAAACTTCAATGTCCTCATAACTTAAATGTGAGATGCAACTCATTTACAGGTAACAGTTTCCGCATAATGCTGCAGATGGAAAATTGTTGAAGCATTTTTTTAAGATAGCCTTCATATTGAGCTTGTTAAGGTGCGTAAAAACACATAATGAATCCCAACTCAAACACAACTAAGCCTAATCACTTTTTACAGTATTTAATTAAAGAGTATGCAAGCCTGAAGAAACGTGCGAATAATAAAAAGCAATTTAAAATGTCAAAGTGAAACTGGCTAACTCTCCTAAAACTGACAGCAAACAAAAAGAGGTCTATGGAACACAAAAGAAAGAAGACAAAGGAACAAACTAAAATCCCAAACTAAAACCCTCCAAAAAGCGAAACAGAAAATAACAGCCACACTTAACCCTTGTGGACCAAAACATCCCATCACAGGACTGTTGACGTACAAACTAAAATGATGTCATGATCTATTAACATGTTGAAGGCGCTAACTTGTCCATATTGAATTGTCCAAATTCAATGTTTTTGTTTTTTACTTATATGCAGATGATAGTTACTTATACCCATAGCAGAATACTGCTTTTTATTGCTTTGATGTCCATAGAGGGCACCAACCTCAATAAGTAAATAGAAACTATATATGTATGGATAGGTCTGACGCCACTGAACATTTTGAGTGGTCGCAAGAAAAAAAAGGATTCAGAAATGACTTTGATATTACACTTTAAAGCCACCATTCCGTTATGGTGCCTTTGTCCGATGTGTCATTAAAAAAAATCAACGCACAAGGGTTAAAATCAAAAACTGCCAAAAAACTACTGATAGGACAAACAAGACAAGGATGACAATGTTATGACTCTGAATCCACATACAACAAATATATGATCACCTCATATGATGAATACTGTATACACAATAAATGGAGGAATGACTAGTTTTGAAATCAAAAGGGAGTAATAAAAAGGTTCAATAAGTTTTAATTTATTTTAACAGTGGGATTGGTAACACAAACAGCTTTGCAATATCTCAACATTATTAAAAGTGAAGACAATAAGCAATTTTGTATTTAGCCACAAACATGAAGTCAATACATATGATTTGCGTTTGTGGAGCACCTGAAATTATGTGGGAGGCTGTATCTGACACCCGGGCTTCGAGTTTGACACCTATGCTGTAAAGCACGTCTATGTTACAAGGTACAATTCAAAAAAATCATTTCCACGTGCAGGGGCGACCCGGTAGACCAGTGGTTAGCACGTCGACTTCACAGTGCAGGGGTATCAGGTTCAATTCCAGCTCCGGCCTCCCTGTGTGGAGTTTGCATGTTCTCCCCGGGCCTGCGTGGGTTTTCTCCGGGTGCTCCGGTTTCCTCCCACATTCCAAAAACATG
>CAAKHF010005146.1:23331-48331 GCA_901007745.1 Hippocampus kuda
CACAAACCCGTGTCTGTGTGTGTGTGTGTGTGTGTGTGTGTGTGTGTGTGTGTGTGTGTGTGTGTGTGTGCCACTCTACCTCCATTCCAGCCTTTTGTGATATTTCTGGAAAACCACAGAGGCTGTCTGGCCTCTAGTGGGTCAGTTTCTTCAGAGAACAGCAATTTACAAAGATGCTTAGTCTGGACCGTTTCTTCTCCATAAATGTTTTTTTTTCTTTTTTCTCCTCTCTCCAGTGCATTTTACACTGGAGGCTCGTGGAGGTGAAGGAATTTGGCGCCTGTTATCAGGTATTCCCTCGGCCCTTTGCACTAATGTTGTTTCCTCAACATTAATGGCTGGTTTTTAATGTTATTGTTCCAATGCGTTTGTCTTACCAGATGTGAACGTGTGTGCCGTGTTAATCTGCTCGCTGGGTTTAGTCTCCATCTTCCTCTTCACTCTCACGCTCACGTTCCAGTATTTGTACAGGAGACACAGGCTCAAAGGTCACTTCATTTAACATCTACAATTCACATGAAACAGTAATGCATTAATAGAACCTTGGTGGTCGAACGCAAGCCATTGCAGTACATTGGACAATGTCAGACTTTCGGGGTTTTTTTTTCTCCACAGCAAGTTACCTTCTGGTCAAGTGTCCAGAGAGCAGGTACGACCAATGTGTCTTCATTCATAAGAAATAAGACGTCACATATTCTGAGTTGCAGCATCTCTGTTCCATGCAGCTCCGGAGAGACAGTAACCAGCTCCGGAAGTTCTTCTAGTTCCTCACCAAGAGCACTGAGTAAATACATGGGACAAAAAAGTGATCGAAAAGTGGCATTAAAACCCCCTAAGGTGCCTGAGAAGCCACTACCACACACACCACCTACAGGTAAAAACATCAGAACGGCATATCAAACATTGCAAGACCACCGGTCAACTCACCAAAACTTTGCAAAGTCTCCATCACATTTTCCAAATGTGCTGGAGGTATTAAAGAACAGCAGGGGCAATACTTGAGGCTCCCGTGAGGCTAAGAAACTGGATGAGAGGATTAAAATAACAGGATGTGAAGGTATCATTATCGAGGCAGTATAATTCAATTTGTAGCACCATGAAAACAACATGCAGACAATGTGAAAAACGGCGAGAGGGAAACTTTACACTCTTATTTGGGGAAAATCCCACTGCGGGAATCATCAGTTAAAAAAAAAAAAAAAAAAAAAGCTGCTAAAAGCTTACCAACCCCCCCCCCCCACCAAAAAAAAAAAAAAAACTTTTAAAATCACTTACACATATGCTTTTATTTCCAGCGCCCGTGGCTTCAAAAGGACCTCAGAAGCCCAAAAGGTCAAAGGTCCCAAGGAGGTCTGCCAATGTAAGTCTTCATCTTCAGTACCTCCTCTACTGATGTCAGTAATAGCACAAAATTAATTCAATCATTTTTAAAAGGCGCTTATAAAATTGCTGCTGCCGAAATACACGCAAGAGGGAATTTGTCTCACGACCGCCTGATTGTCTGCAAGAGTTTATTGCTCTCTCTTCATTCGGTTATGAGCGTGATAATTATATTTATCGCTATTGCTTCTCAAACACAATTATTTATTTAGGGCGCTTCACTGGTTTTATTTCTACAATTTAACTATCAAGTAAGTTCACACAGAAGAAAACTATCTCCAATGTTTCCAGCGTTTTTTTTTCTTTTATGTGATGAATGGCAATACTCCATTGTAAGCATCCTCCAAAAATGCATTCCATGTTTGACGATCCAATACTCATGTTTTTTTGTTTAGATTAAGGCTTTCTTGGAACTCGGAAGATTGTTTTTAACCCAAACAAATCTAAGGAGAGCACCAATATACAAATCTGGGGAAGACACACCTAAACGTCCGCTAACAACACCGGTTAGCTCCTCCCCACTATATAAAGATATTGCCATGCAATCACCTAAACATACTTCCTTGACACCAATTACTACTTTCAAATAAGACGGGGTTTGACGCCATTTTAGGTCATTTGCAGTAGAGCATGAAACGTTGCAATTTGCATTTTATGTTTGTTTGGCAAATAGCTCAAAATAAAGAAAAAAAATGAATAATGCTGATACCGAACATTAAACAGCAAACCGTGACTCGGCAGGGCTTAGCAATAGATACATGTACAATATAGTTTATTGTACTTTTTTTTCTCCCTTTCATCATTCAAATTTTCAGGTTTTATATCAATTTATATTTCACTGACAGACGACACAAAATTGACTCAACGTCCAGTATGAGTAAAAATTGATTCTGCACTGTTTCAGCCTCCACTGGGCAAAAACAATGGTTGTCGTGTCATGGAAAAGCTCGAAGGTTCCGTAAAAGAGCACTTAGCCCATAATGACAGGGTGCACATTTCGGGGACATGTAAAAATGTTCCGTGGGATTATGAAAATAGAATATAGGCCGACTTCATCAAAGTGACTCATTCATTCATTCATCTTCCGAACCGCTTCATCCTCATTAGGGTCGCGGGGGGGTGCCGGAGCCCATCCCAGCTGTCTTCGGGCAGTAGGCAGGGGACACCCTGAATTGGTTGCCAGCCAATCGCAGGGCACACAGAGACAAACAACCATGCACGCCCGCACTCACACCTAGGGACAATTTTGAGTGTTCAATCAGCCTGCCATGCATGTTTTTGGAATGTGGGAGGAAACCGGAGTACCCGGAGAAAACCCACGCAGACCCGGGGAGAACATGCAAACTCCACACAGGGAGGCCGGAGCTGGAATCGAACCCGGTACCTCTGCACTGTGAAGCCGACGTGCTAACCACTGGACTACCGGGCCGCCCTCAAAGTGACTCATTTTATAATTTTTTTTTGTGGACAATAAAACCATGAAAACATGTTTTGGTTTAGTATCATCGAAGCACTTCACACACACTGTAGTGGGACATACCAAAATCATACATCCAATTGGGGCGGGGGCGAGAGGGTATAAAATGAAGGAAACTCATTTGAAGTAATGCATCATTAGCAGCGCAATCCGTATTTTTTCCCCCCAACCCTGTTCTACACTCAGGAGACAAACATGTGCACGTTTGCAGTCTTTCACCTCTGACTAAATTCCCCCGTGCTGTTGGCAGCCTCAAGCACGTCAGGAGGACAACCTGACATACGCGGAGCTGGAGTTGGTCCGACCAGCCATCGAGCCCCCGGCCTCCACCAGTCCCGACCCTGACCCTTCCAGCCCAGACACGGTGTACGCTCAGATCCTCTTCCAGGAGAAGCAGCTGTAAACACAGCAACTCGATCTGGACCCATGGATATCTCGCTATACCTCCCGGAGAGGAAGACCTGATTGGGTTCTGGAGTAAGGATGTGTATTTATGAACATGCAATTGGCATTTGTTTTCACTGTACGTGTCTTTGCGTGTCTTTGAGCACCTGATTCGAGTCTAACACAGACATTTTTGAAGGGCCTGATTTTGTTTGTTTGCTTTGTCGGCATCTCTGGTCTGTGAGCCAGATGTCGTAAGAATGCTCTGTTATTGCTGACAGGATGCTCAGGAGAGAAATCGTTGTCAATGCTCCTTTTTCTGGACAACGTTGCAACTCTCAGCTTCTTTTCATTCATCTCTAGTTTACAGTGGAGACATGCTTATGAAATAATAAATGGCAATGTAAATTATATATGCCCATGTAAAATATTTGTTTCATATAAAAAACGTTTTTAAATTGATCTGGTGACTTTTCTCTGTTACGTTCATATTACTAACCATTTGCTAGACATCTCATTAGGGCAGGCATGCCCAACCAGTTGATCGCGATCGACCGCTAGCCCCGGGGACTGGTCGCAAGTTGATCACAAGGAGTGTTGGGGAAAATGGGGAAAAAGCACCTCTACGATCTTTGTGTCTTTGAATAGATTATTCAGTTACGACTATATTTTTTACCCGCTTTTATTTCTCTTAGGTTGATGGCGCACCCAATGAGGGGTTAAAATTTCACAACAAAATTCAACTCTGCAAATCAAACCAATCTTGTTTCAATCATAGTCCCATGAGAGGTCTGCCATGGGACAACTCTCATGAGTCACTGGGCATGGGACGCAAGCTCGGGTCTGATCAGCCTGTAGCTGACCACCTCCGGTGATGATGCATCATGTGAATGGCCGAAACACACCATGAGCCCGAGGAGCACGACTGAGGATGCGTTCCAAAATTTCAACTGTCCCATTTCCTCCATTTTTCTTTATCATGTCATTCTCCAACAACAAATCCGCCAACTCTCTGAATGTGCTCCCACAAGGATACCATCTCATCCTGCATTTTTTGGAACAAACAAGATAGATAAAGACATTTATGAAATCAGACTGTGTAATGTTGTCTGGTTACCCGTTACCACTTGAATACACATATTCTGAGTATCCCTCTACAAGTGCGGTGTGTATGGAAAAAGAACCCTGAGATAATTATTAGAATGTTTTGATTTGGGGCCGAGCACATAAACTAAATTGAATTGAACTGCGGAGCACAGGGAGTCGATTCTTGCAAAATGGCCTCGGCAATTAGCAGCAAATAACACATTTTGGAGGGAGGAAAGGGGGGGCGCATGCGTTACGCTCAAGCAGGCAAGAAAGGTGAAGGTCGCGAGGCATTTGCTGAAGGTCAGGTTGAAAAATAGAAGAGCAGGAAGTGCATGATGCACACACTGTGAGTGGGAGAGGTGGTGATGATGATGATGATCACCATCATCTCCCCCACAGTTTGCTCTCGTCGACCATCGACCAGGATGAACCTGCTAATGACGACATTTATTCAAATTAGACTAATTGTAATCATGGTTAATAATTAGCTTTACAGTGCAGTATAATTGGGTTAAGCTACAAGATGGTTCTGCCTTGGCGCTATAATTTATTTGATTTAATTACTGTGAAGAAGCCGGCGCTTGGACATCTCTATCATAAAAACCAGCCATGTAGAGAGAATGGAGCTGGCCGTTGTCTTTAGAGAAGGTCATTGGCGGCTCTCTGGGAAAATTACGATGACTATTTTCCACTCTATTAAGCTACTTCACTTAGCACAATTAGCTGCACACACAAAGGTTAAAGACAGAGACCTCCTCCTTCATGACGGAGATCGCATGCGCACAAAAAAAAGTGAGGCCAAGTAAGCCTGAGGTCCTTTTCTCAACTAAAGACCCCGTAGGGGGATCGCCTGCGCAAACTAAAAATCGGACATTTTTTCCGTCCTCTGATTGGTTAGTCAGAGGAAAACTTCATTTGATTAAGTAATTACAGCCAACTTCAACCAGCAAAACACGTGGAGCAATGTGCACATATGGCATCTCTGGTGAGTTTGTCCTTCCTGAAGGTCTTGGTATTAAAACCCATCATTTGCGACAAAAAAATGTGGGAAAATGACAAAAGTCTGAAGTGGTCCAAATGCTTTCTCCATTTTGTGCCGGTCCCAACAGTAACATAGGTTGTCAAGCAGTGTAAAAGGACTTGGGTACATACTGACACACAGTCCCCCATCCGACTCCCCCAAAAAAAAAACTAAAAAAAAAAAAAAAAAAAAAAACACTAGCCAGGATAACAAACAACGGATGAGGGAGGTACAAAATGAATAATTTGGAAATGTATTTCATCCAGTACAACTATTCACAAGCAAATGAAATGTAAATTTTGCAAAGCTGACACAGCTCAAAATATCGGCATGCAAGACACCCTTGTTTGGATTCCATGACAAAAGCTTCGCTCTGAATCATTGGTCGATGAAAAGCTGACGTTTGAACAGCAAATAAGTGTGCAGTGCTGCTCTTTGGTTCCTCGAAAACACTTACTGGTACGTCAAAAAGCTGCAAGGGTGAATTCTTTTGTTTTTGTTTTTTTTAACTTGAATGATGACGTGATAACATCACAAGATGATAAGTGTAATAACTGTCATCATGATCATAAAGAAGTGACGTGAAGCATGCTGGTGCCACCATCATACTTTGGGGCTGTTTTTCCTAAACTGGAACTGGCGCCTTAGACAAGGTGGAGAGAATCATGAACAGTTCCAATTATCAGTCAGCGTTGTCAGCGTTAGCATGCATGATACCTTCAAGTTACTGCTGAAAAGCAAAATAAGTCAGGAAAAGCCAACTAGAAATTCATTTGGGATCAATCTGCCAAGATTTGGCCAGTGTGTGCCGCCTCACAATTAATTTGAACTTCGATGACTGGTTAATTCTGAACGTTGCCACATGCCGGTTATAAGAGGGTAGACACACTTGCGTATCCACATAATCTCATTTTATTTTATCTTTTTAGGTGCCAACTCAAAAAGATTTTTAAAAGAACCAATTGAGTTACACGGGTTATAGGTCACATTGTTGGTGGCAGATTTTTTTAAATATGATTTATGTTGGTCTCTTTTGAAAAATATCTTTCTAGATCAACAATCTAGCCATCTGTGGTTTGAATATGTTATGAAGAAAATAAGAATTTGTGTTCATAGTCACAAATAGCTAAAAATATTTAATTCAATTAAATTGCAGGTCAGTATTTACATAAAAGAAGTCACAGTACTACTAAATATTCACATCCGAGGTAAGGTTCACTGCTGTTCAAGTCTTAAGGCACCACCAATAAATGAAGTCAGAGATTGAGGTCACGCATGAGCTCACTCGCAGGTCCAAGTGAAAACCCGGCCCCAGGCGTCACCTGCCAACAGTGTCGCATGGCTCCTACACAAAGACATTTTTGTCACAACAAAACATGAATTAAGTCCACCGGTTTCCAGTGTGTCATTATGTGAATACCTGGACATGGCCAACGCTGTGATAGCGGGATTAGTTTTGCTGCGACGCTGCGACGCGGCCTGACTTCTGTTTAGTTCCCGACACAACACCAAACGTCTCTTCCAACGTTTAACCTGCTGCGGGCCGTTCGCTATGGAGACATCATTGCAGCATGAACTTGAGTGTTGTGATAATAATCAGCATGTGCGACTCTTTCGGTATTCAAATTATTTCTCAGTCGTCAAAAGGCTGCCAAATTGTGAAAAACCTTTAAATATGAATGTTAAATGTTACATTAAGAGTGGTCTTGGAGTCATTTAGCCAGCACAATGCTCAAGTGAGGTGAAGTAGGGCTGTAACCAACCAGCAAATGCCAAATTGGATCTGGGTATTATTGCTTTCTAAATTATACACGCACACGAACGTCAGCACATTCACTCATCAGTCTTTACTGCGTCTATGTTTAATAACTTTATAACAACATCCTTCCTGCTAGCCGTAACACTAGCGAGGGATCTGAAAATGCTCACCCACATCGCTCGGAGAAGAGCGCTTAAAAAATAATCATCTCACACTTAAGGATTGATCTAATTAGAGGCTTGTTTTCCTTGTGAAACAAAAAAAGTAAAAATACGTTTGGTGCAGTTTTCCACTCGGCTATAAATAGATCTGTATCGGATCGTAAAGCAAGCAGCATTACCGGCGCTCTCTGTCAGCGCTGTTGGGTCTCGCCCTGGGGACACGAGCTCTTCTGGAGGGCCAGTTAATTGTGTTCCGGTGTACTCTCTCCTCCATATCTGTGTGAAAGACACATAACGAGTAGCAAAATCAGACATAATTCAACATAATAGCAAAGACACGCACACGCGGCGGGGGTACGCGCACTCTCCATAACTCAAGGTAATAATAAAGTAATAATACCAATTGTGAGCATGTGTTGGCATTGGCACCCGTTCCCCGGCGAGGGCCTAATTTAAGAGTTTGCGGTTTGATTGCAGCAAGGCAGCATTATGCTTATATGAAACACGCACAAACCCATATGCTGTTATTATTACTGTGATGGACACCAGGTTGCAACCTGCGAGGCTAAGCGCAAAGTAATGACATGCATTCAAACACTATGCAGTCGTACACTCCATAAAGCAAAACAATAACCTCTTTCTTGCACCTGTTAGCGCCACAAAAAGTGCAGTGGTTCTCAACTGGAGCCGATTGAAACGTGTGGCCATACGTTTGTGCAGATGTTATATTTCGTTCTTTTACGATATTCAATTTTTTTGTACAAGCAATCGTCATGTTTGTCCTTAAGTTTGTTCAGGTGATCTGAAAGGCACTTTGAAAGTGATTGTTTCAAAATATGATACTATTTTAAATTGTTCTTTATTGTTCTTCTAAAAGAGCTCTTCTGTAATACTTACCCGTATGATGCCATCGGCACAGCCGGTGGCCACCACATTCCTGGCATCCCACTCGTGTCGCTGTGTGAAGCTGACACAAAGGATGTCAGCACGAGGCCCACAGGAGGAGTCGGTGCAGGCCAACAGTTGACCCTTCATCGTCCACAGGTACAGCAAAGGCCCGGCACATGATGCAATTTCACCCTTGGACAGAGCATTGTTGCGTTAATATACACAAAGCAGTCTCCTTTCCTTATTCTGTGAAAGATGTGAAGACATGACAGCACTGAGCCAGACACAGTAATGATGAGATTCCGGTCAGACTTACTGTGAGTTCATTTATAGCCACTGCAGAGATGCTACTCGTATGTCCCACCAGCTGCGTGATGTAGCTGAGCTCCTCCAGATCCCACAAAATGCACGTGAGATCACTGGAGCCACTCACGACCAAGCTAAGGGCCTCAGACGCGGTCATGCAAGTCACCACTTCAGTGTGGCCGTACAGCGGCTGTGGGTAAAAAAAAATAAATAAATAAATAAATAAATAAATGATATAAGACAGATTGTTCCCCGAAAAAATAAAAATCTGACATACATTCAAATTGTAATAAACAAAATTGCTCAAAGGATGTCAACTTTGAACAAAATGTGTAAAACAAGCTACATTTAAAGTTAGTTTAAGGTGATGCTTTTTTAAATTTTTTTTCTAAGAACGGTTCTTTTTTTTTTTGAAGAACGGTATTCACCAACATTGAAAAAATGAAAAATTTGACCTAAAACATACTTGAACACAGTCAAATGTAAGTGTGCAACAACCTGGAACGCAGATTTAAGAAGCAATTTATTATATCACGCTTTTTTGAAATAACATTGACATTATTACAATTTATGTCAAGTGAAACTGGAGCTGAAAATATCTTGAAAAAAATATATAATGGGGAAATTCAGAGCGACAACAAGAATGTTAATGTAATTTTTTTTTTAAAAAAAACATGCAGGCAGACTCACCTGTCTGAGTTTCATGTGGGTGACTTTGTCCTTGTTGATCACCACATCCCACACACAAACCACAGTGCTGCTTCCTGCAGTGATGACGGTCGTTGGGTTGGGACAGACGGCACATGTTGTTGGCCCCCAGGCACATAAACTCTCGCACACAGCAAATGTCTTGACATGGACACGCAAACAAAGACATGATGACACTGTACTGCACTAAAACAAATCAGCGTCTCAAATGACCTTTTCTGTGGTATAGTTTCCAAAGGTGCAACTGTTGTCGGGGAAACCCCAATTGAAGAAGCAACTCAACGATGGGGACAGGAGGAGTCGGTTACTCTCCAGGATCACCACCTCTTTTTCCAGACATGCTATTTGACCCACTGGACCTCTTGGCAGTTCTAAAGAAATATCATCATGTTAAGTGACTGAGTGCAGCATAGCGCAGCAAGAATTTACTTCAAACATTTTTATGCTGTCACTTAAATCATCAAACTCCAACTTAAAAAATAAAAATAAAAATATAACCACCTTGAGGCAGTTCATGCATGTTTAGAAGAGAATTTTGAGAAATCATAGAAAATGGTAGTTGGCAGATTACACCTAGGTTTAGTTATGTCCTTAGCGGACAGTTGCATGTTTGTGTGTGTGTGAGTGTGTGTGTGTGCAAGAGGCTGTAATTGTTCCTGTAATTGACCTATCTGTACAGGCACAAATCATTACATCCTGTCACCAGCTCTGCACGGAAAGTCCCCAGAAAGAGGCCAAGTCCCGGCATTCCTCCTCCTATTCATCTCTATCTGCTTATTGATCAGATCAGACACTCTAAGATTTAATATGAAATGTAATATGCAGGAATCTCTCCCTGAGCATTTGCACATTCATCTCCTCTCCCTCAGTGGGCCTGTAGGGATATTCAGATTATTAAGTAGAGCTCAGCAAAAGAGTCATCTCCATATCGTCGTTCGCCGATGGCGCCTTCCGCCGCGTCCATAGTGTAAATTAAAATATGGATGCTCTCGCACCATTGCAACGATCCCCCGGAGATGGCGACACGTCTTGTATACAATAATTGGCGTCAAATGGTGTGAGATAAAATAAATGCGGGGAACAACACAAAGTGGGAGCAGATGGAGGTGACAATAATTGCATGCTATTTTCTAGATTGTATATTGGAGTCACTGCTTTCTTGAGAGTGGATATGGAATGTGACAGTGCCCATGTAAAAAGAGCTGACTTTTTGGATGGAAAAATACCACGGTCAATCCACCAATCAGTTCAAAACATGATTTTGAATAAATAACATAACAACCACATTGAGTTCTGAATGGATTCATGTCTGTACTCTGACTGGGCCATCACAGATCTAGAATTATGCTCTGATTGGTATTTGTAAGAACAGAAGTCATACCAATGCTAAAGCGTTGGTTAGAACGTCTAACTTCGTGGTTGATAAATTATAATTAATCAAAGCTTAAATGCATTGAATGTATGCTTGTTTTTACTTTACAAGTATTTTGTAATTCTTTGAGTACATACATTTATCAATCACTTAAAATAATTATTTCATTAAATGACTAAAAATAAATAGTGAAAAAGTACATTTTAATGAACCAAATTTAGCACCACATTTTAAACGACTCTTGTAAATGCTTGGTGGTCCAGAAGAATGCAATGGAGCAGGCAAATGTGGCCCACCGGCCACACTTTGCCCACCTCTGCTTCAAGCGTACCTCTAAATGGTTGGGCAGTCGTCTTGAGTTTGTCCAGACTGAAGAAAAATGGAGTTGGATGAGGTGGTGATGGCCCTTCTTTCTTTGGATGGGGTTTAGTGAAGAGCTATGGCACGGACACAAGGGATTGCTTTAATTTAAAGAAAAAGAAATCGGGTGATCAATATATATATATATTTTTTTTACCTGTTTGGGAATCTGGCCAAAGTTGCTGACATATCCCAAAATTGTGCTCTTAATGAGTGGATCCCTAGCCTCTTGATGGCCTCTCAGGGCGTAAAAGTATGGATGGAAGGTGTTGACACTTTCGAGAGCAGCAGGGCCTTGTTGTCGGTACCCAAAGATCAGGTCAATCCACAAGTGGAGGTGTGAACTCACGTAGTCACTCTCCAAGGCCTGTTATAAACAAACACATAGGAGGTTATCGTTGCAAACCACTACACTGGCATGCAGAGCGCTGTAATAACAGTGAGCCCAAAGTCATCAGTCAAACTTTTAATATGGAGACTATAGCACCACTTGTTTTAGAATGCACAAGTAGTAAAAAAAAAAACACAACAACAACAATATGATTTTCGCAACGTCCATTTGAAAGTGAGATGCTGCATAATTATGAGCATACCACCATGTTGGCATTAAAGAAAGATTTGTCCAGAATTAGCCAAAGATTGTTTTTGAAGAGTTAATAAGGAAATGGAGGAGTTAAGGACCTGCAGGATGCTGGCAAATATTCTTAATAATCCCACCCTAGAGTAACAGGGGGTGGGAGGAAAAACTCATAATGAGGATATATTGTTGTAATTTAATTTGTGTACGGAAGAAAAAAACAATCTTCAAAAGTCACTAATTTCATGAGCATAGTTCAGTAGATTGTGCCATGATAACAGTCAAGATACCCGCAGGATGGATGGAACAAGGAAGAATCAAGAGCAAAAAACAAAGAGCAGTAATCCATCTGAGAAAGCAAAGAGAAGCTCGCAGACATGGTGCATTGAGGAAAAACAGAAAGGCCTTAGGTTGTGCTGCAGATACGTTTTTGTTGAAAAGCAAGAAAAGTGGCATTAGACACAAATAAGAATACGAGGATAAAATGGTACGTCTTTAAAACAAATAAACAGTGTTCTCAACACTATTACACGGGCCCCCTCTTGCAGTGAACCATTATTTCATCTTTTAAAACGGCATGTTGTGAGTTTAGCTATGAATAGCAATAATAGGTCTTATGGGAAAACTCCTCATAATGTAATTAAATGGGAGTGTCCGATTGTAAGGGGGTGAGGTCACTGACCTCACGCTGGATTCTAATGAACTCCTGAGGGTCATCTTTGGCCCATGCCGGCAGCTCCACATCTCCCAGAGCGGTTCCGTCCGCCATGCAGCCTAAAGACGACGCAGAGGAAAATATGTGCTATGATATCGTATGCTAATATATGATATCTGCAGTGTTATTTGAATATGTATAAAAAGAGAGCTTTTTCGAGGCAGACCCAGCTGCATGTGGTTGGAGTTGAGCAGAAAGTCTGGCAGGTAGTAAAACTCCGGAGTGAGTTCTCTGACGTCACTCATGTTATCTCGGGAGGCCGACTCCCACTCCTTGTTTACACTATAAAACATCCGCTCGGGGATATCAAATCCTCCCTGTAAAAAGAGAAGACAGATAAAGTGAAAAATTGATGTAATGTTCCATCCATCCAGTCGTCAGAGAAGAGAACCTCACTGCAGACAAAGGAAGCTTTTCATGGTTCAATAAATTCCTATAATCTGTGATGAAAATCTCATGAGAGGGAATGCAATTTAGAATAAAACAATTATTGAAATGAATGAAAACAGCTTATGTATTGATAAACCTGGTTAGAGATGGAAATCCAGTTATGGATATTACAACGCGACTGTTGTTCGCCTCAGTAGACAAAAAAGTACACAGTAATTCACCAGACTAACATTATTGCTTTATTTGACTATCAAATATGTATGCCTTTTCATTATAATCAATTGGACACCCTATTGGAAATTTGCAACATCAATGGCTATCTTTATGGGCTGATTTTAGATGCCTCCTGCAATTATTTGCATATATATTGGAATCTCGCCATAATTTGTTTTCAAAAAGAGATAGAAAAAAAAACAACCAGAACAGATGTCGCACAAACAGCCAAACAGAGGTTATTTATTTCACTTGTATTTTTTAATGAAAAGCGCCGTGCATGTGTGAGCTGCAGACGTGGTGTGTGCCAGTCTATATGTACGGACCAATCAGCAGCTGACTAATATTTTTTGAATGTATTTCATCTAAATTTATATTCATTACTGTTGCCTTATTTGAATTTTAATGATTCTAATCACTAATAAAGACCCTGTCCACACCTTGAGAAATCTCTTCACATTTGTAGTATAAGCAGCTTGTTTCAATTTCAGACCCTTTTTTTTCTTTAAAATGTTAGAAATTGTGAGGTAAATGAATATAGTGGATGAAAAACAACTCATTGAATCAAAGATGAAAGTTACCAAATGTTATAATTTTCACACA
The DNA here is from genome assembly GCA_901007745.1 of Hippocampus kuda. Classification (NCBI taxonomy): domain Eukaryota; kingdom Metazoa; phylum Chordata; class Actinopteri; order Syngnathiformes; family Syngnathidae; genus Hippocampus; species Hippocampus kuda. Next base: position 36,735 of record CAAKHF010005146.1, read on the forward strand.
AAAGTGACTAAGTAGGACCGTTTATGTTGGTGCTCACAACTTGCATTGTGCTATACCTGCAGTGTCTGAAAGGTATGAGAAAAAGGCTCCATGCGAACAAGGAAAGAGGCCACAATGATGGCTGAAGAATAGTGGGTACAGTAGTGGCATTTTGCTGACAAACCTCCTAAAAAGATTGTAAAAAGAACACGGGGTATATTGAATTTAAGCCGTAATACACCACAAATGCAAGACCAGAAGGAAAATAAGTAGCTGGAAAGATACCTTCACTCTCACTGTGCTCCACTTCTTCATATCTCTGGATGAACATCTGCTTTCTTTTCTCTGTCTGAGCACCCATTGGCTTTGACAGATCTCGGAAAGTTGTGGGATCTGACAGGTCCAGTGTCTGGGACATTTTGGATAAAAAGTCAAGCATGCAGCCATGCAATTCTAAAACCAAATATTGTCTGTTGAACACATTTCACCCACAGATGTTCATAGCAGTTCACACATTGCATCTTATTTATATCAACAGATTGCAAGGTTGTTAATTTAAAAAAAAAGTCTCTGCCATGATATAGAATTCAGTGATTCACTAAAGTCATTGAATCATTTAAATGGTTTAATATTTTCATATCTTTAGGTGAATTGTTGGTGGATAACTGTGCATAATGTCACAGGGGTGAACAAAGCATTACATTTGGTTGTTGGTCTTTATGGCGGGACTGGGAGAGCTAAGGATTTTTTCTAGGTTGTACATGCTGTAAAATTGTTGAGAAAAACTGGCCTAAATTAGAAATTGTTGTACCTCAGACTTGTAGTCAGCTAGAATCCACGGGAACACAGGATACTGCATGAGGTCATTGTATGTTCTTCCAGCAAGGGTATTCAAATACATCAAGTACTCGAAGTTACTGATCTCCCCTTTCTGTTGGAAGAACATGTACACAAGGAGGATGAACACACCAAGCATTGTTCAAAATAATAAAGATAAAGAACAAAAAAAAAGACATGTATTGCTCTTTACTTAGTGTTGACTGTCTGAACACCGTAATTATACTTGCTATTTGAAACAAGAGACCAGAGGGCAACATTACAACCTAATTATGCTTTCCCATTTTAATGAAGCGTAGTTTAAATTATGAGTCAGATTTTCTGATGATGGTGTTTCTGCATCGATCTGATGCACAAACAAGTCTTGAAGTGGATAAAAATAACACAACATATTATCATCTGAGTCATACCTGCCATTTAACAAGGGTTGTCTTCTCAACCAAAGGGGTTTTCCTGATACACAAGAGAAAAAGCAGCTTGTGTTAACACCACAGCCAAAGCATTTTTGCCAATTTTTGTTATACTTCTTTCCCAGCAACCGGAACTGTAACACAACAGAAGTGACTTTTTTTTTAAACCGCAGCTGCTCAGTCTTACCGTGTTTCTCTGGTTCTCCTGTGGGTCAAATTCCCTTCCTCTCTAGCGATGCAGCAACAGTACTTTTGATATTCGCAGTAGTAAAATTAGCAGTTTTCTTATTAATTATTTTAATTTCTTTTTTACTCCGACCCTCAAAGCTCAATATCAGTTACTCAAGTTAACCAAGCCATCAGCGCAGGAGGCTACATGTGTTTTGTCCTGTTCCAGGGATTTATCAGTTTCCTCTCAGTACCATTTACCAAGTACAGTACTATATTTGTTAATTGTCTGTTATGGGTAAAAAAAAAAAAAAAAAGATATCTTGATTTAACTGAAGTTGTGAAGTTCTTGACATTATCATTTTCACCAAATCAAGTAAGAAAAGCTAATTGGAACAACATTTGAAAGAATTTATGAAGCAAACAAATGATCACTGCAAACGTTTTTTCATTAATATCAAGCCTTTATCTTGATGAACTATAAATTTGTTCTCAATTGGGTGCGGAATGACTCAAACCTTTTCTTTAAACATTATATAAAATGCTCTAAGGGTTCTTCATATACTGTATGAGTTCCAACAACGGTTTTTATATATGAACCTGGATTAAACCTATTGTTAAAAGGAACATTAACGGTGGTCAGGCGGTGAATACATTAAAAACATATTCAAAGTTCGTGCTCTTCATGTTCGTTATGTAGTTATGCGTTAAGAAAGTGGCCATGCATCTCAACCATGGCGTCAATCGATGGTGAAAGCAGTTCAACTCTTTCCGATTTGCTGTTGACTCGTCCAGTAAATAAAAATCGGCAAATCTTGGGTTGAAAAAGTTAGTTTATTTGTGAAATCCAATTTGTACTGATGTTAACAGTAAAAAAGCCGCTAACACATCAATAAGTAGAGCACCGATGCGATTACCAGCGGCGTTTGACACGTTTTGGTTGACGCCATCGCTTTCGGTGACGACGCGTTTTAATTACGTCACATGACTGCAATCGATCTGTGGACTGGAATTACCATACTTGAACATTCCGTACGGTTCCGGAAATATACACGAACGGCGTCCTTGCATTTTCAAACTTCCGTAACGCCACCATTCCAACGTGAGTGGATGTGACCAGAAAATATCGAGACATATAAAGCCGGGTGTATTTTGTTTTTTAAACAGGCTTCTGCCATAAACTCAAACCGAAGGCTAGCGAAGAAGGAACAAGGCAAAACCAGTCACTGCCAGATAGCACAGATGGGCGGGCGAGTTGCGTGAATTGACAGCCGTCATTTTTTCGCTTACGAAAAGCAACTGCAGACTTTACTGCAAGGCGCTACAATTCAATATTCCAAATGCAGTGACATTTATATTCCAGGATAGATTACATTTAATTGCTTAGTGTTATATTAGGCTTCTAGTTAAAGACTATATATAACTAAGTGATCACTGACAGTGTATAATTGTTTCCATTACTTCCACACTGATGGTTCATCTACGAGAGCATGCATATCTATGTTAGATTGTAATGAACATTTCATAATTTACTCGCACAACACTATCTATCCAAGTTGTTTAATTTAAATTAGGAGAGCATTCATTTGCTCCTGAAATTTGCTTCCCCACCCCCTCTACGGGCCAGCAACGCGGCAATCCCGTCCTGCTGCCAAGGACCCCGCGTTGCTACGTTACAATGCCAAACAAGAGGAAACTTGGATTTGCCGTGTGCAAGATAGGAAACATTGCATTCCCGAGCTTTCTTCTCAACTTTGAGGATTACAATTACCAGGTATGACTTCAGTACATTGTCTACATGCTGACAACTAGCGTGTTACTATGGCCTAAATCGCGTTTCCTTTTTTTTTTTTTTGGCACAGGGTCTGATGCTGTTGGTAGGCTTTTAAAACGGAAGACTATCACCACTTTGTTAAGTCAGAATTGGGAATACAAGACTATGGTGAGTAAATAGATTCATTTGTGTTGATAATAGTCAAGTACAATAGAACAGATACAAGTCCTCGCTTCATCCAATAAACCCTGAACAAATTATTTTGTAAGCCCGCACTAAATCAATCATTGACTTTGGCCCAGTATGTGTTATCTAATTGCAGGCAATAATTTCATGCAATAGTTTTCTATAGGAGGTTATAATAGAACAAGCACCATTGGATAGCACCTCTCATCCTGAAGATGATGAATGAGGCGAGAGAGGGCCTTGGGGTGTATCACAGACACCAAACACACGCGTACCTTGCTCTCTTAGACAGGGCGGGGGGAAGAGTCAAGCCTTCATCACATTCCTAATATCCCATAACTATCATTTATCAAAGTCCTGATTTGACTCTTCACTCATGTACATCCACTTTAGGACAGCGAAGTCATGTATACCATTACACTTACATGCACTAAGCACCGCAAATAAACAGACGCTATCCTTCCTGGCCAAACAAACACAGTCAGTGATGGCGCAACAGCACTCATTTGTTTTTGCTGCATTACCCAGTGTCGCCTCTCTGCGGTTGTTCCCCTGCATTAGCCTTAATTAGCGAGTCGTGCTCTTAAATACCCCCGAGGGCAACACCGGGTGAGCGCGCACTGGTTCAAACATAACGCTGCTGCCCGTACACACGCGCACAGTCATACAAGCTCTTAATTCCTCAGAGAGAATGCTTTTCCTATTGCACCGGGAATACATGATCCTTTTTTACTGTGTGAATAAATCACATAAGCTGTGCGCAATCACACATGAACACATACATGTATAGTGAATACATTTGCAGTAAGAATAAGTCTAAAAATGTGAGCTAAATCATGTGGTTATTTCCTGTGTGTGTCGCAGCACCATGACCAAAAGGAAAGGAAACACAGGGACAAAGGTGACACTTAAGGATGCCAAAAAGGCCATACGGATGAAACCCGACGGGTGGCGCAGGCTCACACTAAGCAACATGGGCATTACTATCTTCCCGCAGTGTATCCTCAAACTGACCAACATGGATGAGTTGGATCTCAGCCGCAACCAGATTCAGAAAATCCCAGAGGGTATCGGGAAGTTGTCATCGCTCAAGTGGCTGGACCTGCATAGCAACAAGCTGGAATCTGTGCCCGAGTCCATCGGTAAACTGGTGGACCTGACCTATCTCAACCTCTGTAACAATCGTCTCACCTCGTCAGGTTTGCCCACGACGCTGGGCTCTCTTACAAACCTGACGAGTCTCAATCTGGGTTTGAACAGGCTGGATGCCCTGCTTCCAACTATGGTCCCTCAGGAGAGCCTCCAAGAGTTAGGCTTGTTTGACAACCTCTTCACCATCCTGCCAGACTTTGTGAAAGCCCTCCACAATCTGACTAAACTGAACATAAAACGAAACCCATTGCTGAAAGTGAAGGAGGCCGGTGAGGAGATGGAAACTGAAAAGTCAGACGAGGAGGATGGCGTGTACCTCGTCCACGAGAGTAGACTGTGTAATATGTGTCTGAAAATATGTAAAGACCCAGGAGGACGGCATTTGAGGGGGGATTGTGTGAGGGAGAAGTATGAGGACAAAAGGTCTTACACTGGACTCGTAACACCAAACTCGGTGGCTGCGGTAAATCAGGATGTGTGGAGAGCTAAGAACCTCGAACACTATCAGTCTTTCGAAAGCAATATTTGATATGTCTTGACCACCGGTACAAGTCCGAAAGCATTTGCTGTGTCAATAAATCGCTGTTTATTGACTACCTTGCATTTGCGATGACATCGGCAACACCTCTGCCTTTCAAGGATGAAACCACCTTGCACAACCTGCAAGACAGATTTTGGATCAAGGTATCAATCGTCAAGAGATTTGACATCCATCATTCAGAGAAGTATTTTTACCGTTTGTATGCAGAGACATGGTCTTTATTTATGAACACCAAGAATGCTGAGTGGCCGTTTTTCACGAAGACCTCAATGGCATTATCCTATGAAAGAGGACAGAATTTTAACGGCATTTCAACTTTAAGATCTATGACGGACGATAGAATGTACACTCTGCATGTTTTGCATATTAAATGTTTTATCTAACCTCAACATCTAAAGTTGTGTGTACCGAATTTTCAGCTGACCCAAATAAGAAATCTGATGGCTCCACAGGAAACACCAAAAAACTTATACCATCCACACATGCATCAAATTAATGATGAAGACAAACTGATTCACTAATAAGAATCAAAATCTCACACAGAACATACTAGGTAAGGGACAAGAAGTGAAACTGCCTTGAACTCCAGCCACATGCAACAGTTGCACTTGTCTGTAGTCTTCATTTCCAAACCAAACAAAATATTGGTGTTAATGTTTCATTTTGCATGTCATTAAATCTGTCATGTCACACAGTTTGTTTTGCATTTTGTCCTTCACTGGACAAAATGAGTACTGTACATAAAACCAAGTGACATAGGGAGTGTTGGGACAGTTCAGGTAACCCACGGGTACGGTCTGTGCCTCGTTTCTTTTTTGGGCCATGGTTTGGTACATTTTGTGGTGCATGGTTTGTGCACAATCTGAACAACTTTTCTTTCTCAAAAAGACTTTTTATGTGTAATTTTAGCAACCAAAAAAAAGTGCATTTTGTAGTGTATTGATTAATATGACTTTTCAAGTTAACCTCATTCAAACAAAAATCTTGAGAATTGTAAACTGCCTCTTATTTATGGACAAGCATGTTAAACAAATTAAAGCAAAACATGTAAAACAAACAAACTACACAAAAACATTCCTTGTGTAAGTGTATTCATTTTTCTTGTAGCTAGTGTGGGATGTTTAACCTCTAACAAGAACCGCATGAATCGGGCCTCCTTGATGTCCTCGTAGAGCCATTGCCTGCAGCTTGACGTCAACTCCTTAGTCAGCATGTTGGAGATGAAGGAATCCCTCACACTGGAGAAAGAATTCTGAGGCTGAATAAGGCGAAATCAACCGGACATGTGTTTTTGTGCAATTCAAATGTATAAAACGCACAATCGTACCTGCTGGGGTGGTGCTTCGTACAACAAACGTCTCCAGACGGAGACAGGGTGAACCCTTCGCACAAGAGCAGGCTGTCTTGGGCAAAGAGCAGCACCCCCTCAGTCACTCGGAGGCCGCTCACCATTACAACAGACATCTTTGCTTTGACCTAAGCAAGAGATTAATTGAAGCATACTGTGATGTCCACATTGCATATACAGCCAACACTTGATTGATCATTTTAATCACATTTTAATCATTATTAAAAAGACACCATTGAGCACTTCATTATAGGAGCTGATTGATGGGGAGGAGAAGTCCTGGCCCCTTTTCCAGCATCTTTATTCAACATCAAAAAGGACCCACATGTGTGTTTCAGGCCTGGTTGGAGCTAATGCTAACTGCTAAGTGTTAATGTGTGGAATTCTATTGTCTCTCCCCTCATTTCACAGTGAGTATGCACACCTGGCTGGCCCCCTGTGTTGGCTCCTCTGGGACACAGAGCCCCAAAACCATATGGGGCCCCAACATAGCTGCAGGCCCCTCACAATTTATACTAATCAAATCAGACTCCCTACCACCCCCCCCCCTCCCCAGACATAAGAGTCACACTTGTGAAGGGGGAGGAGGGCTTGCCTGGCCATTATTAGGGGAATTAATCACTGTCACATACACAATAGGCAACCTGCTAAACGATCAGAGCCTCTTGTCTGAATGCACACAAACGTACGCGCTATGATGAATCGTGTCACGTGCAAGCCTTTAAGAGTCAAAGTGAGACTCCGCGACATGGCACATCATTTTTACCGATAGTTAGATTAAATGGCAATTTCCATTCGCGAACACAAGATGCAATCCACACAATTGGACCCCATAATGACCAGATTTCAGAAAAAGTAGCTAGAATTATTATCATCAACGCCTAAATACATAACAATAAACTTGTTTCCTTATCCGCGTATTGTGCAAGGGACAGATGTGCATTATGAGTCGGAGAGAGATGTAGCTGCTGATTGGAAGGAGAGAAAAGAAGGACTTTATTGACAGAGCTTAATGTCAGACCATTGATTTCTCCCCACACACATTAGCGTCATAATCACACTATTGGCGCTGGAAAGCTAATTATGCGTGGGTCTGCTTTTGTGTGTTACTGTCCGCGCTGTGTGTTAATCTGTATCGGTGTGTGCGTGTGCATTTCTCAAAGCTAATGACTGTGTTCATTTGACAGGATGCTCAGCAGGACTCACACACTTGAACCACTGCGAGAGAACAACGCAGATCACGCACTTACTAAGCAGATATAAGACAGCTTGCATCACCTCCTACTGTTTTTATTAATACATCTGTCAGAAACATTAAAAGGCGCGGCTGGTTGCCAGAGCAAAGAGAATCCCTGTCAACATGTGCCGTCTAACTCAGTGGAAGAATGAAAAGAGCTGAGCTGGGCCTTACACTAATGAGGAAAAATGAAATTCTGATAGCGGCATCGAGCTGTCGGAGTCCCTCAGTTGACTACTGATAATTATTATGATAGCGGACTTGGCCAGCACAGCACAGTACCTGCTCTCCATCATCCAGCTCCTGCAGGATGACGCGAATGTCAGTGCAGGTTTGCACATGGGAGCAGGGCTCCAAGGTGAAGGGGTCTACGTGGTCTTCAAAGGCAGAAGGCATTTCATTCAAAACAGGAAAAAAGGTCAGCTGATCACAAGCCTGTCCTCCATCCTCATCTTCCTCTTGAGCCTCGGCGCCAATTTCACATAGAATCTTTGGCTCTGGTACAAAAGGAAAACATGACTTTCGCACTGAGCCAAAAATAAATAAATAAATACAATCATGATGTGTCTGTTTGTTTTACCTGTGTCAGCATCTATTCTGTTTTTGCTTTCTGCAGAGGCGACCTTCTTCGAACCCAGAGACAGAGCTCCTTGCACCTTCATAAATATCATCACATTCTATATTACTTTTACACTGTTTTTTTGTTTTCATCCTTTTCCAGGTCACCCTTCTATCCAAATACTGCCGACACTGAATGGGGCGATGTTCTGCCGTCTGCGATGTTATCAGAGCCGTAACACAGGCGGAACATCGTCTTTGCGTAACGGGACATTTGCTGGGACATTTCACACTTCTCTTGCACTATTGTGATGAAAGCAATTGTTGTTGTCCTGTTACTATTTTGTACAACACACACGATGCTGGTGATGAGCCGTGTTGCTGTGTGAATACACTGCACAGTTACAGCAATGCTTACTGGGGTGAAGTTTTGTTAGAACATGTTCTGAATCAAATTCTGACCTGTCATGAAAAAACGTGGCGGATACTGCAGACAAGCAACTATCAATCCAAAGTATCCCGGTGGGACGTATGCAGAAATTGGCTTTTCCAGTTATTACTGTACCCGTCTGGACAGTCTCAGTTCCTTTCTTCGGATACGCAGTCGAGTGCGGTTAGGTCCTTCGGCAGCACCTTGCACCCAGTTGTGGCTGAGCAGCACGCCCGGACTCGGGCCAAACACGGCCCTTTCCCTCAACAGCTCTGCCTCTGCACGCAGCCATTGACAGTTGACCCGATCCCACTCACTGGCTCGTAACTGGGCGGCAAAAAAAAAAGGGACAAGAGCACCGGGATGGCAAATACAAATCAATGGCTTTGTTCTTTCAAAAATACATTCTCAAAAATATTTTCTTCAAACCTGTAAGTGATTTGTCCTCATATTCTCAAACATGCTGTTGCCCCTTTGTCGGTGCGACTCCATGTAAGACAGAAACTCCTGCAAAAAGCCAAGCAAAATAGTCCAGAAGCAATTTCGTTCCTCCTTCCACGCACACAGACGTTGTATATTCATATTGTTATTTCCTCATGCAATTACAATGCATTCATACAATTACACTGGCTCTAAATTGCATTCACGAGGGCCAAATAAGCTAGTGGCTACAGACTTACAATAACCCCTGTCTGAGAATGTAATCCTTTGTCGGTGTGATCTAATTAACATAAACATTAATATCACCGAGCCACAGCACAGTAGGGGGCAAGGTAAATGTGTGTGTGTCGATTAAAAGAGGAAAGAAAAAATAACAAGCGGAGCCGTGTTGACACTGCAGGATGCGCATGCTGAGCAGACACACAGGGATCATATTCGCACTGTTAACTGCTTCATTAAGCCCATCATCACAGCAGTGCTGGCTGAGAGAGCAGTCAAACAACATGTGTCCATCCACACTGCTGACCCACGACAGCCATTTCACTGAAGGAATGAACACGCAGTCACTCTTTATATGCGCTCTTATTTACAGATGCTAATTTTGTGTTTCGGGGTATAACCCCTTAATGAACAGCACAACAATACGCAGCAAAAAAAAAAAAAAAAAAAGTCTTCTGTTTTATAAAAAGAAACAAAAATTAAACTAATTTCGAAATAAAGCCATGACAATCAAGTTTTGATTTGGCATGCCTGCTGGAGAATGAAAATGGCCCGGCGTGCAGTGGAAGACGGGCAGAAAAGTAAGGGGGATTATGAAAATATGACAGAGAGGAGAGTAATAATGAAGTTTGCAAACCAGAGCCGTGGCGTTATAGATAAACAGCAAGTCATCTTGCAATTTCATTCCTTCAATTGGACAAACATAAGTAATATATAGCATTAATTACCCTATTTAGCAGATAGGAGACTCATTGGCTTTTAAATGCTGCATTAAATACATAACTCATCCCTTCCCACTGCAATTAACATTCGAACATCACACTCATTTCCATTTTAATGACTTCCCAACAATACGCCACCTTTGATGATAAGGCAACATAATGTCAACTTCATTTTGGGCTGGTAGGGAATGTGTAATGAACTTAACGTGATCATTAGTGCTGTTAATTATCCGCGTAATGTGAGGACACAGATATGATTATGGAAAACGGCATTCGCCGATGAAATAATTCTTTGGAAGACATGCAACTGAGACTGCCTATCAGTCACTATATTTCTACTCAGTACCTAACAGAAGGCTTTGGGACTGCTTTTGCTTCAATGAACTGTACAGTCATGTTAATATGTGAGACGAGAAAGCCATGCTCAGCATACTGTAGTGCTGCATTAATGTGGATCCCTGGACACATCTCTCACTTGCCAAATAAAGGCCACAAGTTGATGATCCAGAAATTAATTATTGTCTCGCTCATTTCTTTGTGAGGCTGGGTGCAAAACTGGCTGAACGTTTCGACGATCTGTCTATTAGTTTTGAAGAAACTCTCAGACCGGCTCAGAGTGACGTGATGCAACAAAGTGCAGGGGAAACATCTCTCCTGCTTCTTCTCACGTGGAAAAACAATTCATCACCCAGTCTGATAGCCTGTCAGATGCTGATATGATAAAGAATAACATCAAATGAATAATGTTTTCATCAGATTGCTACCACTATAATTGCCAACCCAATTTCAGGCAGGACACACACACACACACACACACACACACGCACACACACACACAGGGCTGGTGCAAACACAGACGCGGTAATTTCATGCCTGTGTGCTTGAGTAATATGTCCCCGCTCCCTGGTCCAGATGGCGCAACGTCTTAAGCGTTGTGGGGGAACTAATGATGTGGACCACGTGTTTCAGGGGGAAAACAACAATAAACGCGTCTTTAACCTTCAGCGGCAAACAGTGTGATGCGGCGAATGTTCTTGTGAATGGGCCGAGCAGATATCAATTACGATGCCCACTCAGGGGCAATCAGCTGTGATCCTCCAAATCCATTTTAAGAAATAATAAAAACACTCCCACAGGGCTGGACGGCCCACATCACAAATACAGCGGCGAGTGACTTTGGGATGAATGTCGGCTGGTTTGGTAGCGTCTTAGAAAGGATTGTGAGAGCGTACCTCCACTGTCACCGTCTCCTTGTCCTGCCTCCCCATTGCTGAGCGTACCGCACTGCTGATCATATCGAACTTCTTGAGAGGGTTGCTGGCCATCGCTTGCTTATGATTCTCTGCGAGTGTGTGACACACACGCACACACACACACACACACAAGCACACAAAGTGAAAGTGCAAGATTCAACAAGTGATGTGAATTTGTTTTCTTGCATTTCTCTACTCTAGTTACACATGGAGCAGAGTCCTTTTTATTTTATCATCTTGTGTTGAACGATATACCGTTCAAACATGTCCCACGATGGGAATGATATGGGAGAGTATTATATATTAAAGCCCGTTAACATAGATTTTATCGTATTGTTTTCC
>CAAKHF010005149.1:0-10139 GCA_901007745.1 Hippocampus kuda
CCCGCCACTCCTGCCACACAATGAAAAAAGAAACAGGATCATGACAGGTACGTTGTTTTGGGGGATACATCGGTCGGTAGGTAGATAGCTTGGTAGGCAGGGTCGTTGCCATCTTAAAATTCAACAAGGTTCTTAATTTTGACACCAACAATCCCTTCTTGTCATCTGCATGCATTCATTCATATATGTTGTTCTATTATTTATATTCTCAGGAAGTCGCACTATAATATCGGTAGCATGTCGCTCTCCCTCGGTGCCCTTGGAGCCTGCGTTCCCAAGCGTGAGTAATCCACGTCCAATTAGCCACTCTCGCCTCTAGCCTAACAAGCCACACGCGCACACACACGCACGCACGCGCACACACACACACACACACACACACACACACACACACACACACACACACACACACACACATTATTTTGAATTTGAATTTTGTTTGGTCTCCCGTAGGAGAAATTTGTCTCGGATTGATTGACTGAGAACTCAAAACTAACTTAAAAGTAATACACACAAGTACAGCAGTGCACAATAGTACACAAACAGGAATATTGTAAAGAAACCTAACACTTTCAAATGTAAGTAACTTCTAAAATGCAATATACAGCACGAAATTTTGGAAGTAACTTGCCCAACATTGCTCATCAGGCAAGTCCCACCTTTTAAAGCCACACACATTTGAAGTCACAGATACTACAGTGTAGAACATGAGAAAGTAATTATCCCTACATATGCCTGTCGATGTGTTATGCTTTGTGTTCTGTTGTATTACATTTGTTATTCCAAGTTAAATGTTCTGTAAATCGTTTTGTTACAGCTACAGCTGTTGTGAAAGCGCTTTTAACAAGAGGAGACAGAAGAAGGAAATGTCGAGAGTGACAAAGACCTCACAGAAGTTGTGAACTTCTTTTATTTTGCTTCCCCACACAGTAAAAAAAAATTAAAAAAAGAACGTAACCAATGCTGAAGTGGTCTTGGTTTCTTTGTGCGCAGTGATTCCTGGAGGAATTGTCAAAGCATGAAATAAGTTCAGCACTGGGAATTGTCTCATTCTGGCTGTGTGTGCAGTTATTAATGGTGTTATCGCTCTGCGGTGGTAATTACACTCGCGCGGGGAGCCGACTTTGACAGAACGAGAGAGGGAGACGAAGAGGAAGACATACTTTGATCCTCGGTGAACATGACGGGCTCAGCTCAAAGAAAGGAAATGCGCCTGTGGTCCAATGTAGTTGTGGTCATTTGTGGGATTGAATGATGCTAGCTTTTCACATGGGTGGTGCTCACTTGTGCAACAACCATGAGAATGTAGGAATTGAAATTTTAATGAATCCACTGGGAGGAGTGCATGTGAAATGATATTCATAAACGTTTAATAATGCAAAATAATGCATGTTGTGCTTTGACTTGCGAGGACAATAAGAGAACGAGTGTTTGATGGAGGCAGCAAAGTCAAATCGCTTTACAAACATATAGTTGTTGTGGAATTTTCATGAGTTTTTTTTTTTAGTTTTAATTGCTTTCAAGTGGTTTTGTTCATTTGTATTAGTTGTAGGTTTTTTTTTCAAAAATGTTTTGTTTAAATTTTTATTACTTCTAGTATTATTTCTTTGTGCATTTCATTCATGCATTATTTTTAAAAAAGATGTGAAAACAAAGAGTTTTGAAAGATTTTGAAAACAACCATTGACAAATGAAAAACAGCTACTGTATAACAGTCGGCAGGCTTTGAAGTACAATACACGCAGTGCATAAGACTGCTCATAAAGTTAGATACATCACATCTTAAATGTCTTAAAGCTAGGAAGGTCTCGCTTTACATCCCTTGGTTGCCATGTTGCCGATCTATTAAGCGGATTTGCGGATTGAGATGAATGGAGAGATCGAAAGATAAATTTAAAGAAACTTAAACCCGGTCATACTGTGTACATTTTTTGTGTTCACATATTTTTTCATGTATGAAAATCAAAAGGATAGCAAGTTCACATGAAAAGGGTAGAGGAGAAATTAGACTGCACCTAGCGAGAGGCCGTTTTTAGCAAGTCAAAGTTCAACAGGAGGGCAGTCAATTCAATTGGATCTTACGGTCTTATTCCGTGTGTAAGTGTTAATTAAACTCCCCAGTGTGAGCCGAGTGAAAAAAAAGTTTAATGTTCCTTTTCATTCTCTATTAGCGAATATAAAAAAAAAAATTGTGAGATGATCAAATCTTGACAGTGAAATTGGAGAATAATTATGCAGCTCCCATTCACACTCTTTAACACTAGTTAAATAAAATGTCTCGACGCAAACACCACATTCTTATTTCGTATATCATTCACACATTCCTCGCTTTGTTCTTTTACTCTCACTTATCTGAAATCCTTTTCCCCTTTCGGCTGCCAATCTCCTCGCCTTCCCCTCATGTTTTACGGTCTCGTTCGGTGTCATGTTGCCATGTGTGCCGGGTGTAAATAGGTTGCGTTAAACGCTCTCCTGTCCCCAGTGAGTGTTAACAGTGCGCAGAGAGAAACTGATAATCTTTAAACGGGGCATCTGCTGGCATCTGCTTTATCTTTATTATTCCCCGGACACGGAGCAGGAAACTATACAAGCTAACACACCAAACACATACATACCCACGAGCATGGTGACACATAACGTCTGAAAACGCACGCAGTTTGCATGCACAATGCACAAAGCTCATTGTCATGTAAGGCAGACAGACGGTGGTTGCAAAGAAAGCTTTTTGTCTTTAATGTATTGTATACCCAAGACAAATTTAGGCTCATGTTCAGCCTTCAAGCGATGATGTTTGGCCCAGTTGGTCAAAGTATTCAAATGTATAAAAAAATATATATACATTTTAGAAGAGAAGTAGCTTTGTCACGTTCTCCTCGGTGCTCCTTTCAAGTGCAGTTTGAGGGTTGGGGACATTCCTACTTGCATAAATTGTATTAAACAAGAGACATTTTTAACATGGAAATGTGCTTTAGTGACTCGATTTGTTTCTGGTTATTTAAAATGCAGTTGAAAGGCGAATGAAACAAACTATCATCTCTCCCACGCAACACTTTAAATGTTATGAGGATGGACTTCCGCCGCCGAAGAGTGACATTGTTCATAAAAGGATACGACACAGCAAGTAAATGATTTTGACTGGATGGTTCGTTTTGAACCAAGGCCCAGCCGTGATGAAGGACTTGGTGCCCAGACCCACTTCGACCCACTTTCTGAGTGGGTGTGGCTTGCCAGGCTACTGTTGTCAAGAATTGCAAACTCCAAGCACGATAGTAAACAAACAGATCTAGGAATGGAATGTGGCTCTTGCCTATGAAGGAGCGAGAAGAGGCGTGACTAGAAACAAAGACAAAGAGAAGCTGAGATTTCCATTGGGAGGCCAAGCGCTGGCAAACACCTGAGTCATGTGCGTGTGTGTGTGTGCGTGCGTGCGTGCGTACGCTTCAGTCTGATTGTTTGATTAATGAAGACATATCAGTGTGGTATTCCTCTCTAATAAGCGCCAGTGGAGCAGCCCTCAACTGTGTGTTACGATGATATTCCAGTGATTATAGCTCAGGAGTTTGATAACTTGGTATTTATAAATGTATGCAGGCAAAAATGCAAATGTAATATTGAGGCCTGGTGACTGGCAGGTGGACAAGATCTGGATTATAAGGTATATTCAGATGTGTGTGTGTGTGTGTGTGTGTGTGTGTGTGTGTGTGTGTGTGTGTGTGTGTGTGTGTGTTTGTGCGTGAGTGTGTGTGTGTTCACATGCACTTGTGCAATTCTTTAAAAGTATGTTCAGATGCTGATAGTGCTTTAATTAAGATTTCAACAGCATGTTGTGTGCACATGAATTCGCACGTGTGTGTGTGTGTGTGTGTGTGTGTGTGTATATGTGTGTGTGTGTGTATGTGTGTGTGTGTGTGTGTGTGTATGTGTGAGTTGACAGCTGAACTACTGTTTAATTACCATTTAAACTGCCAGAGCTGAGTGGATCATTTAACGACAGATTACCTGCCAGCTAAATGAGCAAACACACACACACGCGCACACACACACACACAGACACACACACACACACACACACACACACACGCAAGTCAAATACTCCATTAGTTTTCAGCTCTCGAACTAAGCTGAAAGTCAGTTTACTCTGAGGTCACCATACACTAACACTGAAAATGAACTGCGTGAGAGGATCCTTCACTTGAGTGTGACTTCTACATGCAAAGTCTAACTCAAAAAAATTGTATCTCAAAGCCTCACTCCACACTAAAATGAATGGAAATGCCATTCATCTGTTCCATCCCCACTTTGTCACATTGTCACCGGCCACAAACTGATGGAAAACTAGTTTTTCTCTATCACGTCAATTTTTTTCGGTATAGGGTCTATGTTTTCTTTAAAAAAAATAAAATAACGAACAGATATGTATGTATGTAAATAAAACATTAAAATGGAATAGTCACAAGCTTTGAAAATTAAAAAAACAACATAAAATATAATAACAAAAGCAACAAATATAACAACAAAAAATATAACTTACTATGGTATGGCCAAGGTTACAAGGCTAAGAGAAAAGCCAGCACTAGTCCTCTTAATTCCGCCTATGCTATACTGGGAGCTACACACACCTTTCACCATACTGTCTTACTTGTGATTGCACAAACGAGTCACCATGTAGCTGTATATGAGTCCAATCGTAATCAGCTCTTAAAATTTACGACAGCCAATCAATGGAATTTTGCTTATCTGTAAGGTAAGATGTGCCAAAAAATAAATGAGGTGCTCGAAAGAATCACCATTATTAGTTTTAATCTGATAGGGGTTTTTTTTCAAATTGTTCCCCAGTGTAAGTGGTTGTTCAACTATTTGTCAAATTATTTAGGGATTGTTAACAAAATTGCTTACAATATCTCATATCACAGTGTTGTTTAAAGTGAAGACAATTTGTAAGAAACATGATGTTGACACTCAACCTTGCGGGCCACATAAAATTATGTTGCGGCCCGGATCTGGCCCCTCAGCCTTGTGTTTAGAACCTGTAGCTTGTGAACTGGTATGGCATCGGAATGCGAACTGAATTTATATCAACTTTTAACTCTAAAAGTACCAAGAGTTATTGCTGTGAGCCAGACTAGACTGAGAATGGCCAAGAACTTTATTTAGGATTATCCAGTATTTTAAATGGTGGCAGATTAGCGCTGACACTGATATTATGTGAATGTGAAGGGTTCATTCTTAACACAGCAACTTTTTTCAAACACTTTATGTCAGTTGTTCATTTGGAAACATTTTTTTTCAAACTGTCATTTGAACAGGGGCTTGTAGACTTTCAATATCCACCGTGTATGCTTGCAAGGAGAGTCACATTCCAGCTCATCCTCTCTTTGTGTCACTCGTGACAATGTCAAACATCACGCCAAGCAAGCTGGAAATGTGACGGAAAATAATTTCTCAAAAGATGATATATTGCAGGGCTTATCCGTCACCATGGCCTCTCATTGTGACACACACGCAGGAGTCTGGGTATAAACTGCGTGCTTGGGTATTCTGGCTATGCCCGGACTGCATATGACCAACATACACTTGCAGACACGCGCACGTACGATGTGTGCATCCATGTGGCGCAGCCCGGACGGTGTACGAGCAGCATATCTGTCAGTGTGTGACAGGTTGACAGCTCGAGCTCCCAGCACTTTGTCCACTATCATCACGTCAAAAAAAAAAAAAAAAACATGCATAAACACACTCTCACACGGATACAGTTGAATGAAAACATTGAAGCGATCTGTTCGCTCATATAATTCATTCCAATTGGTAGTTACAAGTAGCTGCTGTAGAGTTGAAGTGAAAAGGCGGGAAAATGGGTAAAATAATCAGTTACCGCATTGAATTGTGTCAAGTGTCTGACTTGGAGCAGTTGGGGTAAAATTGGGTGCTTTGTGCCAACTAGCAGAGACAGTCGAGAGGCAATACTTAATCGCAACTAGTTTGTGGTACACAAAAAAAAAAAAAAAAAAC
Source organism: Hippocampus kuda (assembly GCA_901007745.1). Lineage (NCBI taxonomy): Eukaryota > Metazoa > Chordata > Actinopteri > Syngnathiformes > Syngnathidae > Hippocampus > Hippocampus kuda. The sequence goes on from CAAKHF010005149.1 coordinate 6,010, forward strand.
ATCCACAAATAACTCCGGATTGCTGCTCAATATGACACTGGAATGGAAAAAGGTGTTCAGAACTAGAACTGTGCGATATGGTGGTATACAGTAAATTCAATAGCAGATATAAATACGTATGATAGAAACCGTTATCATTCATATTGTGTCGGCGAGTACTCGAGAGTGAAATATTGGAACTGGTAGTATCGAACATCCCGAACATGAGCATTTGTCAATGCAACTTTGTCAGGCTGTTAGGACAAACAGCTCATTCGAAAAAAGCCTTGGTATGACGCATGATCAAGAATCCAAGCAATGAAGGCGCACAGGTGGCAAAGTCAAGACATGCCTGGCTGGTCCAACAAAGACAAAATAAACCCCACAATAATAACCAAATATCGAGAAGCTCTTGAAGGTTTTTCAAACCCAAGAGATGCTGTCCTCATTGTTGAAGCCAGTGTACCAACAAACTGTCAAATACATCCACTTATCTCAAAATGTGTTTCTATAAAGACGAATCAAATCTAGTCGACAATGACAACTCAACCTCTAGTTTTTCTAATTCTTGAAAGCGTCCGTTATGCCAATTGATCAGACAGGTGTCATAAAACTCTTTGAAAGCTTTTAGGCGTGTGCCACTCTGTATGTCGTCACTTTATTTCCTGTCAGTCTCCGCTTAGCGTTGTTTGTCACAGGGGAGATGCAGTAAAAATTTCCTCAGAAAACAACAGTAATTCAAATTAATTAAGGATATCAGATTCAGTAGGCAATCGAAAACGGGCAGGCGCGTTCATGAATTTCTTACCGATTCACTGTTCAATGTCACTCCAAAGTTATCAGGCCTTGACTGACTTACAGGCTCATGGCAATGCCCAATATGAGAGCCAATGGTATTATCTTGCCATAATGGCTGCATTTAATGATACACACGCGCGCCCCGAGTCTCGTTTTTATTTCAGTTGATGGAGTTCTACTGTTACAAAACCAAGCCAGGTCGGAGCAGATAATTTGACTCGTCGCCACAATCGCGGATCACCGCTCGAGCACATTTCATACAATTAAGGATTGTGGATTTGAAGCAGTCTAAACAATGGGCCCAAATTAAATTTTGACTCTCAGCGAAAGGCGCTCTGGCTGCGCTCAAAGTACAATCCGAAGAGAGCGAATATAGGCGTCGTGTTTAACAGGATTGCCGCGCGTAGCCGCCCACAATAAGGCAGCGTTTTTCCTCCTCGATATTCTATTACTCTCTATCGTCTTCTCTGTGAAGACTCACTAGCCCTTTGATTGTAGTTTAACTCCACATTTCTTCTATTTTCAAGTCGCAATGGTGTCAAACTGTCGGGAAAGAAAAAGCCGTGGGCAGCAATACAGAGCAGCCGTGAAGCATATGAGGACCGAGACAAATAAAGATAAATGAAGCATGGCATAATTCAGTAACGAGAAGAATTACTGAATTGATTCTTTTCCAGGCAAGCTCAGAAGCACAAGATGGTCCTTGGGTCAAGACCCTTTACCACTTGTATCTTGTTAAGGATGAGATGTGGGCTACCGGACAAAAGCAGCAACAGGCAATGAACAAGAATGTGCGGGGATGCGTTGTTCCACTTCATTTATATGCACGACTGGGTGTTTGTGTAACCCTAAATATATAACCCACTGGCATCAGACGGTACCGGTCTTTTGCTCTACATTGACTTGCGCTCAAAGGCAGCATCATTTCCACCAAGTGGGAGAGTTCAGAGCACAGTAGTCAAGAATTTTAAAGGGCTCAAAAATAAGATTACTACCAATCCATTTTTTGGCATCCTCTCAATGGGGTAGCAAACGCGGAGGTATCTCAAAGAATGCTAACCGGATACTTCTTTTTGGGGCACGAACATAAGTATTTTAAAAGCACAGAAACCTCCCGAGATGTTAGCGTAGATTTGGGGTAGACATGATCAGTCGACAAGTCAACTTTACTACCGCACATCAACGTGAAAGCTTGACATTGAGTAATTGCTCATCACTCCAATCACCTAATTTACAGGGGACTTACGACTTGCCCACCTGCTATCGTCGAAGAACTATAATGATCAGTTGAACTGTAAAAATGTCCAGCCAGCATCGTGACGTGGCCTTCATGATTCTGCACGGTTCAAAGAATATGAAAATGAGAAAGTCGTGTATGAGAATACCTGTAAGGCTTGCTATCTTTGGCTATTCCATCGCCGCTATTCCTAAAATATTTATATCGCCAGGACCACGGGACTAGCTGTGGGGAATGAGGTTCGTGGTGCGAAGTGAAGCTCTGTTTCCATCAGCAAATTTTTATGTTTGTCACTTTAAAACTTTTGTCCCTACTCAAACACAATAAAATCACAAGTCACACCCAACCAGTGAAAGTAAGCAATGCTTCGTTTTTGGGAGCCTCTGATGTCCCATCTAACATCACTCTCTGGAAAACAAGATGAGGCTGGCCAGTTTGTTGAAGAGAAACGCAAGAATGTCCACACTAATTCCAACTAAAATATCAATAACGTTTCCAATTAATCGACTCTGACTCAATTACACTTGACTAAAAAAGAAACCCAACTTCAGTCGTTCAACTTCCATCATAGATTATGTTTAGTTCCGATATAAAGAATGAACAAAAACAACAGTATAGCACAATCGGGTGACAAAAGGACATTCAGCAGTAACAAAACAAAGTACATGTCAAAGAATGGAAAGGGAGATTACCGTAAAACGTGGATTGAAACGAAAGAAGATAGAGGGAGAGAGAAGAGACGTTCAACAAAGTTAGAGGAGGACAGACAGAGGGAGTGGAAAAATTGAATGAAACGAAGAAACACTGACCAGTATTTGCTCCCAATCAGGGAAAGATTCAACTCAGCGAATGGGAAAGCTATTCTCTGTGCATTAGCATTAGCAAGAGCTCGCCAGTACGCTCTCATCAAGGTCAGAAAGGGGCACACACGACCACAGGCCAAACACACACACATACACACACACACACACACACACACACACACACACACACACACACACACACACACACACACACACACACACACACACACACACACACACACACATACGACCACAGGCCACCAAACACACACACACACACACACACACACATACTTATTCAAAACTATACAAAATTAAGGTTACACACACAGAATGCAGACACACAACTGTTTTGAAACTATTTTTGGGTCAGACAAATTAAATGCGTGCACTATGTGTTTTTGTTTTTTTACTCTGAAGTCTTTTTGTTTTATTTAAAAGACAATGAATAAAGTGGATTAAATCGAATGTTCGGAAAAATCAATCCAGTTGTATTGTTAATCCAGTTCTTCCTTTTATAACTTTGCTGCTGTGAATTGGGAATTTCTCCATTGCGAGACTAATAAAGGTTTTCTAATCTTATCTTATCTTATCTTTATCTTATTGGTTGGCAAAATTCAGGCATATAAGATAAGATAAGATAAGAAAACCTTTATTAGTCTCACAATGGAGAAATTCCCAATTCACAGCAGCAAAGTTATGAAAGTGGAGGAAACTATTATGGTATACAATTTGGTGCAAATCCAAATTAGGATTGTTTCGCTCTGGCGGATGTCCACTCTCTTTTGAGTGCCATTCTACTTAGGCAGATGTTTCTGGTGCCTCTATTTTGGACTGGTTAACCTGAGAGGCATACCATGCCAAACACTGCGTTAAATATTAAAAAGATTCATCCTTGAGAGAACAAATACTGCAAACTAGTTGCCCAATTCACACTATGACGATTGAACTTCGACAATTTTTAAAAATTGCCGACATAAAAATCCTAAATTCTGAATCATGATTTGGATGTGGTGGCAAGCATTCATTGAGACAGACAAAAATTAATAAAAAAGGGGAAGAGCACAGTGTAGAGGCTATCTGTGGTGTGATTCTTTGATAACCATAATCAGAAAGTGCCTATGGCGATCCAATTCCTGAGACAATTTATGGCTTTGTGGAGGGGAGCATCAACATTAGAATGAGGTGGGAATCAACAGTTATTTCTTTCATTTTTTTCTCTCTATGTGTTTATGTGTTTGAGCTCTATTTATGCGGATGAACGGATTGTTGAAGCTATTTGAAACACATGAAGACACCGCTGCGTGTCTAAC
>CAAKHF010005151.1:0-10108 GCA_901007745.1 Hippocampus kuda
CAGCCGGCAATGACTTAGAGCTGCATCCATGGATGTTCGAGGTCATCCCAAAGTGAGCTGGCACTAAAAGAAAAAAAAACACGCGGGCGAGGGGCTAAGGGGCCGTTTAGTCAGGTTGCTTTGGCAGATGTACACCAGCCAGAAATCTCCCGCTGTTGCTTTTGTTGTAGACGCGGCCAACAGCACCAGCGTGGGCGTCTGGCCTCACCTTTACACACACAATTTCTCATTTGAACCACACTGCTACACTAAACGCACACATACACAACATATCAACTACCTGCGAGTGTGCCAGACGCTCGGTGACGACTCTATGCTTTGATGGACAAGGCTGCCTTTGAGTGGGGGCTCAGTGTTTGGCAATAACTCACTTGTCTTGAAGTCCATTCTTAACTCTCTGGCAAGTAGCAGGTAGCTCATTTCTTTGAGTGTAGTTTCATATTTAGAAAGCAATTGTTTTAACCTTGAGCGGAAACTCACTATTTGGCAAATGACGGGTAACTCGCTTGTCATGTTTGAGTACGGGGTCACTATTTGATAAGCAGGTGTCTTTGCTTTGAGCATGAGCACACTTATTGGAAAGCAATTGTTTAAATGGTTTCACTATTTGGAAAGAAGGTAACTCCCGCTCATTATCTGGCAACCAGTAGCTACTCGCTTTCTTTTTCCCTCTTTGAGGGTGAGCTCACCATTTGGTAATGTTTAGCATTTTCTCCTGTTTGAGTGTGGGCTCACTATTTTGCAAGCAGTACTGAATGATTACTTTCCTTCTCCTCAAGTGTGGGCTAAGTGTGGCAATAACTGATTGTACTTGAATGTGGACTCCATTGTGACCGTGAGCTCAGTATTTGGCAAACAGCAATTTATTCTCACTTGACTTCCCTTCAATTGTACACCCACTATTTGGCAATATGTCACTTGTCTTATCCTTGAGTGTGGGCTCACTTTTTGGCACGCAGTGGTCTAACTGTTGTGCACATTGTATTCAAAATTCGTTCATGTGCGAGCTAGCCAGATCCGTTGCGGGTTAATGTGACAACTCCGTAAATTTGACCGCAACGCCGGAAGTCATCTGAGCGCGATGTGAGCGGCCAGGACCACAATGACTGACGAGCACATGAGCAGCACATCTTCATCACTGTGAAGGAGTGCTTTTGTTTTATGTTTGCTTTCATCATTGTCAGAATCAGCTGACTATGTTTTTCTGTTGGTTTTTAGTACAGAGGGTGCGCACTCGCCAGCAGGACATTCAGAACGTGATTCAACGCTTCCAGAGAATTGCTGGGTTAGCTCGATCTCGCCACCCCTAAGCCATCCTGGAAAAACTATGTAAAATGTTGTTCTTTATGAAGAGTAGTGTGAAGTAACAAAGTAAAAATATTTTGTGGACTGAAGTAGATTATTCGTGTATCTCTCATACTTTCCCTCTGACGACTTTTTAATAGTACTCCGATATCGTTAAAATTCAGGAATGTCCCTCATGGGCCCCCCTACTAGCAGGCTTGTTTATTTTAAGCAGGCTTTGTTTATGTCATATAAATATAAAATTATCTCTATTAATTATCAGTTTAATCTGAAAAAGCACATACTCTACAAGCGACCACAATTTTTCACTTGTTATTGCTAGCTAATTTCGGTTTTTTTGTTAGTCAGTTCATATGTTTCGCAAAGGTCGGAGAACACAATGCTTTGACAGCATAGGGAGTAGAGCTAATGCTAGCTAGTTTATGGTTTTAAAAAAAAATTGACATGGGAAATGAAATGAGTTTTTTTTTTGACATGTGTAATCGACAGCAAAAACTCATTTTTACTTTTAGACTTATAAGTCCAACTTAAAAATCTTCCCGCGCCTGCTTGCTCTTCAGCCACTTTAGATGTACGTGCATTCACAGTTAACAACGAGGCGTTCTAAAGCCGCTATGCTAACAAAAGCTAGATGCCGTTTCAGGGTGCAGGCATAGCTAGTTCATAAAATTGCATATCATATTTGGCCGGGTAACTGTTAAAAGCGAGCAAAGGCACTCAAGTTGTTACATAGCAAGTGTCAGGCATACAGATGTCTGTGTGTGTATGTGGACAAAAGGCATATAAAAATAAGTCTGTTCATGTGGAAGCGTCCTGCGGCGTTGCACGGCTTTTATTTCAAAAAGTGGACCCAGCTGAGCAGAACTTAAAATTCTTCAGGCCTGGTCTGCTGGGCGCAGACACTCACTAAGTCAAACTGTGACTCACTGGAGCCGGTCCCAGCTGAGCACTCCGCTACCTTATTACCATAGCGTGTGTCTTTGTGTGTGTACTGTATGTGTATGCACGAGTGTATAAAGTGCCGCTCTTGCGTCCAAACAAGTGTTGCTTGTGCTGAGCCGCTCCAACAATCTGCTGCCGTAATCGCCTCACTTGTCATTTGGACGCCGGCCTTCTCTTCCCGGAGAGCTTCTGGAGAACACTCTGGTTACAGATTAGCACACTTTAAGCGGACATCATCTCGGTCCACTTTCACCTTCTTGTCTTCTTCCGCCCGGCCAGCCACGAGACGCAGAAGACACGGTAATCGGAAGTGGGGGACTCGTGCAACGTTCCCTCTTATTTTCCATGCGCCTCAGCATTCGGCACAAACTCCCCGCACGTTGCTTGGATCGTGATGAGCAACCTCAGCCATGCACACGGCATAATTAATTAAGGGAGAAAAAAAATGGAATTACTGTAGAATTGGAAGGTGCGTGCGTGGGGCGTGCCAGCGTCATCGTGCGCGTTGAGAGGGTGAGAAAAGTTTGCGGTTGGTCACGCGTCCATCTTAGAGGGAACATTGGGCTCCAGTCGCAAAATTTGAATAAGTCGCCAATTATAGGGCTTCGGGGCTTGCTTAGATAAACATGAAAGACTTGAGTGACTTAGTCTTGAGCTGCATCAGATCTTATGTCATCTTTATCGCTTGACGTGAATGGAGTGCCTCATAAATTTTTGTATTTTTTCAGGGAGATTGAAACCGATGAATGATATTTCAATTAATTGATCCATTTTCCGAACTAATTATCCTCTCGAGGTTCACGGACATGCCGGAACCTGTCCCAGGTCTCTTCGGGCAAAAGTCCGGGTACACCCTGAACTGGTTGCCTGCCAATCGGAAAAGCACAATATTTCAATAAATTTTAATTGAAAATGTACTTGACATGAGTAACAAATGAAACACGTAAGTCAATGTACCGCTTTGTTGGCTGTTTCCCAATGTGCGTCTATGTTACCACCTCTCTGCTTCGACGCTTCATTCTGCTTTCGATGCATCGTTGACGTCTCTTAAATTCATCTCATCCGAGTACACAACACCCGACCACTCTGACCTTTTACTTGGCGGCGTGACCCATCCGTCCTCCGCCATCGATCCGTCCGCCCGCCGTCCCGGAGTTGACCTTCATCTTAAGAAGAGGAAGCAAGCCTCCCAATATTGAATCAGTTCCTCCTCTCCATTCGCTTCCCTCCACCTCCTCGTCAACATTGCTGTTCCATCACGTCGATTCCGTCACGTCGGATTGTTGCGGGGCGGCCGTCTCGGTGTTGATCTCCACGAGTGACACCGACATCTGTAGATGACTATCACTCATGAAAGTCGGTAGGGTGTGGCCGGGGGCGGTTGGCGGTGTCCGATGCATCACAGTGACAGATGCAACAAAGTGAAGCGTGTCTGCTTTCTAATGGAGTTAAGAAATTAAACTAATGGAATGTTTATCATTCGAATGGACTCCTGCCTTTGCATCCAGATATTAGTCAGTGTCCAAATGAGGCCACAGCCAGGATTGATCTTGACTCTTAAACAGGCTTTTTTTTTTTTTTTTAACCTCAATGAGAGGCTACATTAGCCACAGCATCCATCCTCATCTTCATCCTGATCAACGGCCCCAAAAAAATGCACTGAATGTTAAATCTTAAAGGGCCTATATGTTGTAACCGGACATTTCTTGGGTAAAATACTGATTCTTGCTGAGCCAAATACATATCATGGAAAATACTTTCCAGACAAGGGAAAATGTGTACTTGACAAACTGGTAAACTTTAAATTGTGGAATTTGAAGGTTTTTGTCCTGGTTTGTGGGCGGAAGATTGAGGACCCGCTGCAAAGCCCTAAAATCTGATCATTGAACTACAATTTTGAAAATGTCTTTCTTGAAGCCATTTAGCAACATGAAATTTGTTCGGCGTGTCTATCATAAGAAGTCTTTAAAAAAAAAAAAAGCCTCAGGAAGCCTACCATTTTGGCTCAAAGTGGCCATTAGAGGTGAATTTTGGCCATTTCCACAGACGGTCTTTCAAAACTCAATTCGTTCTAGAGATTTTATCCAAATGGTAAATTTAACTCTTTGAGGGACATCGGTTACGACAGGCGACAGCTTATAATAATAATAATACATTTTATTTATAAGCGCCTTTCAAAACACCCAAGGACACTTTACAATCAGGAACAAAAATCATCGTTATCGGGTTACAGGGTGCATGAAAGGGTTAAACCATATGTAAAGCCTACTAGACAGACATGTGACTTTAAATTTGGAAAATTCTGAGTTCTTGTTCTGGATTGATGACTTGCCGCATAGCCGGAAACGCTGATAAGTCAACCACAAAACCAGGAACCGTTGAACAAGGGTTACTGAGACCAAATGCGGTCATTTCTGTGAGTTTGGGGTCGAGTCATTGGAGTAGTACCCTGGAAGGTTTGTGTTTGATTTTTTTTTTACAGAATGATGCGGTGTACCTTTTTTTTTTTTAATGTGGAAAAAGCTGCAAGCACAAATGACTCCCAGCGTAGCAATATTTCTAAAGTGTGCGCTCCTTCTCCTCTTGTAAGACCAATATTGTTTGTAGTAGCATCCCATAATAACATCCCCACGGTTCACGCTGCTCTCGAGAGAAGTCTGGCAAAGTGAAGCTATGAATACGTTGAAGGCATAAAAGTGGTTTCAATCCAATAGAGTCGGGAAGCTCCTAATGAAGTGTTGATTAGAGATGTTCACGAAGAAAACCTTTTATCAGTTTGCTAGGGATCAACTCATGTTGCGCCACGTTGCGGTATTCTCCGAGAACTCGATTCCTTTTTTTTTTTTTTTCCCCCCCCCCCCCCTCCTTGTGTCATCTGCCGACAGACAGAGGCAAAGCTTGCCTCTCAGGCTCATTCACATGATTGTTCCCGCAGAAAGTAGCTTCAAGTGCCGCTTTTTGCAGCTTCACGCAGTCCTTACGTAACGACTGACGCGCACGTCGGCCAGCGTTTATGCGTAACGCGCGACCAACGGCGTGAACCCAAAAGGCAAACTGCAACAAATCAACACGCTTGAACCAATGTGGAAAATGTGCTTTACGTGCATTGAATTATGGACAAAATGTGCGTGTTTCTCGCCACGTGTCACAAACTACGCTAATCCATTTGAGCATTTGATATCCAGTTAAGGACTCATGTATAAGAATGCGCCTTTCAAGACAAATCAGCGCACTAGTTCAACAAATATGTTTTGCTCGAAGCATTATTTCTTGTAGCATTTTTGCATATTGGTCAGAGAACTACGAGTCGGGCAAAATGATGCACTTGTTGACAACTGCGTGGTACTATTAGTACTACTACTCTAAAGTTGTTCAAGTCCATGTACTAGCACGCTCTTTGGCGTCACGAATACGAATTCAACACACGAGAAGAACAACGGTGTGTCCATGGTCATATTTTTTTCCGTGAGTCGTGCTCCTTCTGGGTTCTAGCACAACCTGAAGATGGTTTAAGATATCCTTTATTTGTCCCACACTGGGGAAATTTACAGTCTACAGCAGCAAGATTGTGGGTAGAAAGAAGAAAGAAGGAAAAAAAACAAACACCGTTCAATTAAGTGCAATATAAATACAAATATGGATAAGGTCGCAGTGGTATTTACAATTGTTCTTCACATCATTTAATTAATTATTATTTTTTTACTCAGCAGCCTGACGGCAGTCGGTAGGAACGAGCGGCGGTATCTCTCCTTCTTGCAGTGCGGGTGTAACAGTCTCTGGCTGAAGGAGCTACCTAGTGCTGTCAGGGCGGGCTAGAGTGGGTGGGAGGGACTGTCCATCATAGTTTTTCTTTGATCTTGAATTAATCTGCAAACAACTTTGAGATCCTTGGGATCCAGCTAAAGTACTAGTATGCTCTTTGTCCTCACAACTTTGGTAGACAATTAGGACAACTCCTCGTGGGGCAAAATGTTCACAAAAGCTAAATGTTAACAAGTATGACTACTATATATAATGCTCCCAGTTGTGCTAGTCGCACACAGTTGTCGACTAGTACACTGTTTTGCCTCACTATTAACATGTTAGAACCTAACTAGCTACTGTAGCTAATGACCAAACAGATTTTACACTCAAAATAATTTTGTAGAGGGCTGTGTCAAAGGCCTCGCTCCAATTTGTTGCAGATCCATGAATAACCCGAGATATATTTAATTTTTCATCATGTCTCTGTGAATAAAAAATGAATGTTAAAGACGTTTCACATGCGGTGTGTTGTTTGTTTGGCCTTGGTGGAGGTGTTGGCACACCACATTTGTTTTTGTTTTAACATCTTGCATAAATAATTACACTCATTGTAAATGCAATTCAGGGAGGGAAAAAAAATTGTTTTTGGAAAACAATGGTTTTATTCTGCAATAGAGTGGACTAAACTTTAAATATACATCATGAAAAATATCATTTCCATTTCATCTTTTGAATAATTTCATGGATGGATGACTGGATGGAAGAATGGACGAACTGACAACAGACAGGCAGATCGCAAGTACGTTTCCTGCAATTCCTAATTAAGCTTTATTCCGACCTTGCATATTAATTTAGGTACTATACATATTTTTTACCATCCAATCCATCCACTTGGATGGATTTCATCTTTTATATGTTTCCAAAAAAAAACCTTATCACGTGACCCAGCTCGTCGGTTCAGGTGTTCGGTCTGAATTTAAAATGTGGCATGCCTTGTAATGTTGTAACGAACTAAATGTAATATAATGTAATAAAGTTATGTCATTTAATTTAATGAGGCATTAACGATCTTTTAACGTGGTTGACAAAAGAAAAAAAAAACCGACCACGTGACCCATCTCGTCAGTTCAGGTGTTGTGTCCGAATGTCCGAATTTAAATCTGGCATTGTTTGCGCTCTGATTGGCTGGCGTCAGTTCAAAACGGCCGACACGGTCAGACATTTAACATCTGGACGAAAAAGTGAGTGGCGCTCGTAAGGACGTGGTGAGAAACCACCTTGACCAATCAGAAAAGAGACAAATTATGTTACCTTACCCGTGATTGGCCGTCCCACCTGTCACTCCAGTGGGAAGGCGTGTTCTCACTGCTTGCCAAAGCTTGTGGTCTTGTCTCAGCCTCGTTCGCTCGAGTCTGTTCAGAGCGCGAGGACACTTTATGGGATACGGAAGCACCCGTGGAGCACAAACTCACCAAAAGAATAATAACAACACCGTATCAGTCGAACGTGACATCACAGTATCTAACAGCTACCAAGTGAGGAGCTAGCGAACAGTTGAATTTTATACGTGGTCGTCGCGAGCCTCCCGTCACCTACCTCAAGGAAGAAGGTAAGACAAACACTCCCCCCCCCCCCACCCCCCATGTACGTTTCATTTATTTTTTTGTTTTGGCATTTTAGGGTGGGGGTCAGGGGGCTGTCTCTGGTTTTCTCAGCCTGGTGGCGTCTACGTCCGCAACTTTGCGCACAGAGTGTTACGCTAATGAAAAGCATCTGACTCTAAAATGTGACCACTCTGCACGCCTAATGAGCAATGGCTCCCCCCCCTCCTTTCTCGTTTCTGAATGTTTTCGTGAATAGCTTCCTGGACCTACCAGGTCCAGGCGTCTCGATGAGAGCTCATTGTTCTCACAGGATTGTTATGCTGCTGCACAAAAAAAAAAAAAGAGCAAGCGCGCTTTCCAGTTGTGCAAAGGAAGATGCTGCTGAGAACAGGTCAGCCCGTCTTTGTGCACCCGCAGGCAGTCAGTGCGCGTGCACGTCAAGTCACTGTTGCTGCTGTGGCTGCCGTTCAAGTTGTCACCTCATTCCCTGGAGAAATCGTCTGACCTGGCTTCGCCGTCTGCTGCTGCAGTGACATCACGGCGACGATGGCGAGCTCGGGTTCCGCTCCGAACATCCAGCGTGTTGGCTTGACTGGAGGCGACTTGCGTTTGGCTTTCATCCCATTTAGCAGTCCATCAAGTTGATTTTTATCGGATTGTGCGGATGCAGTGACGGACCGTGGATTTGGCACCTGGGCTTTGAGTGGGGGCTCGCATGATTTAATCCACCTTTGAAGAACGCCATTATCACGTCGCAGTTCTGGAAACCATCGTTATTCAATAAAAACGCACATATAATGGCACGCATGCTGGATATGGAGAATTTCACGACGTTTATCCAATAATCGGTTCATGTAAGATGTTAAATACAAAAGCCGTTTAATTAAAGTACATCACCCGTGCATGTCATATTTTACTGATCGAAATTTGGCTGTCACAAGTTTTGCTCTGACCAACCTATCAGAGGACGGACAAAAGCTGACACCGTCGCGGTCCGGCGCTTTGGCTCTGTGAGGAAAAAACTGAAATTGGATTGTTTACAGAAACAGTCCCATTGCTAAGGCAACGAATCCCCACGTATTTGAAATTGGGCATTTGTCAATTGACATTTTTGCATTTTAAAAATAATCCTTCATCGACGTTTTCCATGATTCGGCAGAGTTAAAAAAAAAAATCATCCATCCCATCAGAAAAAGATAAATTTGGCCAATCTATTTCAACAACTTGTTTATTTCCTATACAGTTGTGCCTCACTATTTGCAGGGGGATTGGGCCTACGAATAGCCAACATTTGTGTCTAATCGACGCCCAGTGAAATATATTGGTGAAAAAAAAATGACATCCATTAAAACCTAGAAATTCACCCAAAATTGCTGATTAACATTCAACACATGGGAAATGGGGATGGAGGGGTATCGGTGTTAAACCTCCCTTCATTAATCGGTCTGCAAATTATGACATTACCGACCGCCAATTTGCCATAAAAAGTAAAATATCCGCCGATCCGATCTGTGGAAAGTGTACTTCCCTCCAATATTTGTTTATTGTTTATTGAACATAGAACATATATAGTAATAATTTGTCAGAAAATAAGGTAAATAAAATAGTAAAAGGAAAGAGAAATCAGTCATCATTCAGCACAATTATTATGTTCAATGGAGTAGGAAGAAGTAAAGAACTTATCTAGTCCTACCCCGTAATATCTGTTGAACAACTTGTGTTTGAGCCGAAGAAACAAGTCTTACCATGCCATGATCTTTTGACATGTTGGGGCCAAGGAACTATGTTGGCGTTGAGGCAAAAGCTGTGATTTGCCTCCCATCTCGTTGCATATATAGGCCATGATGAAACTTTTTTGGGGGCGGTGGCGGGGAGGGAGTCAAATATTGACAGATTTTCACTGTTTGCAGCAGGGCTTGGCCCCTCTCCCGCCCCAAATAGCGCAGGCTCATTGTCAAGTTGCAACTGCGTCTCATTCTGAAGGCCATTGCCAGATTAGGTTGATATCAGAGGCTGAAATCTAATTGGACAGGAAAAATTCGCATAACAGAAAAAGTGCAATGGACACTTGGTGAAGAAAAAAATATCATCACTTAATCAAACAAATATTTGAATTTCGATTGTAAAATTGTAGTTTTGATGGTGTTCAGGACAGCAGGGAAGACCGAGCTGGCCCTGACTGCTCACCACAGCGTCGACGTGACATAATCGATTTTTATTTAAATGACGCGTGGCGGCGGGCCAATGATTGGTTGCTGTTGTGGCCGGCGTGACCACTGGAGTGTTCATCGCTATGAGTCATTTTGGTTTCCATTTCCATCCCTGGTATTGTTTTTTTTTTTTTTTTTTTTCATGGCTCAGGGGGGCGTGGGGGTTGGACCTGGCGACAGCGTACTGTATGATGATGATGATGGTGAGCTCAGGTTTCACTCTCAGCATCCTGTTTGTTCGCTTGAGCGAAAGCATCTTCGATGTGCAGTCAGCATTCATTCAGCAGTCCATGAAGTTGTTTT
>CAAKHF010005156.1:5141-23188 GCA_901007745.1 Hippocampus kuda
TTTGATCGATATAAAAAATATATATATATATATATATATATATATATATATATATATATATATATATATATATATATATATATATATATATATATATATATATATATATATATATATATATGCGCAGATCCCGTGCACTGACATGATAATCAAAGTCTTTACTTAGTCTTTACTTAGCGTGTAGACCTGAGTTGGGAGGGGCTGTGGGGGCTTAACCGTGGTAAAATTAGTCACTTTATCAGAGTCAATCCAATCGGTGCATCTCCTCAAAATTAGATTTCATTGTGGAGGGGCGATAAAACACACACATACACCCACAATGGACACTGTTCTTCCCCAGTTTAGGTCTGTCTCTGTCTGACCTCAGCAACAAGCGCATTACATGGATTTGTAGCCTATTGCTTTTGGCTGAAGACTTAGCTGCTTAACGTGATTGTGGAGAGATGTACGTTGCCCCCAGGCAAGCAGAGGTAAAAAGATTATCTGCGGACCTCTGGTCAAATGCTACCATGGCTGCAACCTTGAAGAGGTGCAGAGGAGGCAAGTGTGACACAGTACGCTAAGACGTTTCTCGTTCAACCTGAGCCAACCGGCTCAAAATGTTGAAGAGCACTACTATCACCTCTGGCATATGACAGTTCTGGCCCCATTTTGTGGAGCACCTTCGCCCTCATGGTGAAGGTTAAAATATAAAACAAACTGCTGTCCAGAAATGGATGTACATATCTTTCCACCTTGTTGGAGTAAAGTTTCTGAAAGGGCATTGCAGTGATGGGTCTTGTCCTAACAGTAATGTAATATGGGCTCATCAGTTGACACTTTATTGCCCAGGGCAGTACAGTCGAAGAATGTGAGAGAACGCTCAAACTTGTTTGCTTTCACAAAGATTTGACATTTATTTTAGTATTCTTACACTTCTATTGTCAAGAGACTTACCGGTACAGTTATCATTCTTAAAATAAACATATATTTAAAACACAACAGAGGTCATTAATTAAATGGTAACAACAAACATGTCATCAGTATATGAAAATTTAAACGCTTCTTCAATTTTTCATAAAACTTTAATGTGAAAAAAAAATTATGCGAATTACCTCCAGAGGGGAAATTCAAGGTTATTATTTTGACCTTTTGCTGAAAGTGCTATTTTATGAAAAACAAAACAATGTGCCGCTTGACATTTATTCGCAGTTAGGCATAATTATTCACGACGTAGGTGATGCTTTCAAGTATGCGTACGTGTGTGTGCAAGTGTGTGTGTGCATATTTCAGGCACGACCTGCATGTGCCGAGTCCGTTACTCGTCAGTGACAGCCAAGCGACGTTGAGAACGTATTTCCACATCACACATAGGCCCCACACAAGCCGACAGGCAGCCAAATAAAGAAGTGAATTAAAATAATTACAACAGACACAGTGTGGTGATAGATGAAATAAAAATAAGATGGGACACATATCATTGAGGCCTGTGGGACTGAATGGTGTACAACAGTGGTCCCCAACCACCAGTCCGTGGACCGGGACTGGGCCTCAGCCCGTTTGGACTTGCGAGCTGGAAGCAGATTTGCTTCATCAGACATGGTGGAAATGTGCGTGACTCTAGCCAACTGGAGTCCCCCTTCTAACCTTGGTGTACTAGTTGAAATGAACCTAATCTGCCAATAAATGAAAGAAGAAGCAGTAAACAGAAAGTAATCGTCACAAATTTTGAAACGTACAGGTGAACACGCAGCTGCTGTACAGCCATGACTTCCGAAGATGAAGCTATTTTAGCAGAAAATCATTGCACCATTTTAAAATGACCAGTAGTAGTATTTGAGGTACAACAAGTGTGCAATTGTGCAGATGTCCTTGAGCGCTTTAAAGTGTCTGGTGTTGTGGAATATAGATCAGTGGCAGTGGTTCAAGTGAGTTGAGTACAGAGCTGGAGCTACAATTATAGTGGCAATGCTGTTCCACAGGGTTGTGCAAAATTGCAAAGAGCCACTATACAGATAGATTTGGTTTACTGTTTAGGGAGTTAATGGTGAGAGAGAAGAAGCTGTTTAAGTGTCTGCTGGATTTGGTGCGCATGGATCGGTAGCGCTTGCCTGAGGGGAGTAGCTGGAAAAGGTGGTGGGCAGGGTGCGGGGGGTCTAGTAGGATTTTCCGTGCCCTTGTCTTGGTTCTTGCGGTGTGCAAGTCCTCAAGAGTGGGTAGGGTGATGCCAATGATTTTTTTCCACTGTCCTAACTGTCCGTTGCAGTCGGATTTTTCCTTTTTTTTATTTTTTTATTTTTTTGTGGCCTGTTTTTTGCGGCCCCCAAACCAAATGGAAGAACACAGGATGGATTCAATGACTGCCATGTAGAACTGTCTTAGCACCTCCTGTGGGAGGCCATGCTTCCTCAGCAGTCTGCCCACATAAACATTGGTAGTTGGCTAAGCAGAAGAAAATGGATGGATGAATACCAAAATAAGTGTTGTAGAATCCAAAATGAGTCATTACCAGGCTAGATCATTTGCAGCAACCCTCAGCCATTGCTCATGGAGTTACGAGACTAACTTTTGTCAGAATTGCGAAGATGTGACATCTCGCCTCCATTCATCCCTCTGTGTTTGTCTTGAAAGTTTCAGAGGTACTTGCAAATGACACCAGGATGATAATTATTCCAATTACGCATTGATTCAGTGGTTGCATTGTAAGTGTCAGCTTTTGCCTGCATAATTGTGGGACCTCAGACGGGTTAATTGCACCTGACGAGACCAGCTGGGCTATTATCTCTCATCCTCCACATTTCTTTCTGTGCAGGGCAGCTGAACAACATCAGTCACTCTTGAGTTTAGCATCACAACACCTCATGTTGATGATCAGAAACAGATACACAAGATTTGGTCCTAATACAGGTTTTCTCAGTCACGCGAGGATAAGCGGATGACAAAATGGATGGATGGATGGATTGTCAAAACTATTTGTTCACCATATCATTGTGTCACTTGTGCACATCAAAAAAGCAGGTTCTCATTTTTTCAAACAAATGCTTTGGCACACATCCATGCAAATGATTGTTTAATTCATAGCTGTTTCCCCCCATTATTTATTGTGTATGTCTTATTGATTGAAATCTCTTAAAATGGGTCTCTGTTGAATTAAATCACACCACACAACATTTTGGTATTTGTTCATGGCACAAGTCTTTACATGCAAAACGCTTCAACAAGTCAAACATATTTCTATACATTTCTATGAGACCTTTTTTTCCCTAGTGGACTTTCTCTTGTGGAGGGTACTTTATGCAGCATTAAATCAACCAATAACACTGGTCAACAGCAAATTTTACCACGCATTGTAATTTATAACATGAATTCATGAGTAGGCCTTTTCCTAAATATATTACTGCAAACCATATTATTATGATCATTATTTTATTATTATGAAAAGCTGATGTGCTAGAGATAAAATGAGGGCAGTTTTGGAATCAGGGCAAAAATAAAAAATCTCGAATTGTTTACTTGTATCTCAGATTTTGAAATATACCCCAAATAATTGACCAATGTAATCGGCCAGTTTTCTGAAATGGCTCATCCCAAGAGAAAATATTTATTGTGACGTGTATGAGAATTTGTGGTACAAAAGCCAGACTGCACTGTCATTTCTATGGTAGCGTGGGTACAGTTTTCCCGAAGGAGACTGCACTTACGTTCACTTTCTTTTGAGTCTTGTCCAGTCACTTAGAATCAATCTTCCACAGACACTAAGGTGTAAATTCCAAGTCATTTAAACTTTAGCTGCGATTTGCATCGGAACACCCCCCCCCCTGCCCCCCATGTGCTGTATCCAGATAAAAAAGAACAGAAAGATAACCATTCTGGTTTGCCACTTGTAGCTCCAGGAGATGAAAGATGAAAGTAGTCTCTATTACCGTAGTCCTCAACCCTCTTTAACAGCTCATGCTCTATGATTTCAAATGCATTGAACTATTCCGCCAGTCGCCGCTACACCATGCTTGACGATCGAGGGTGTTGCCGCATGCTTACCGGTACTTTGCGAGTACGTTAACTGCATGGAGAGCTTTGCATAACAGGGATTTTTCGAAGTACGTAAAGGTCATCCAAAACAACCATGACAGAACATAAAGATGCATGTAAGATTTCACTGAAGTGCTTTGATTCATCAGTTTTGAATAGATCTGATATTATAAGTAATGCAACGCTGCATCCACACCGTATATTACCAGTGCTTTTGACAACATTAGCCATGGCTATCTCTTGTTTTGTTTCAAAACAGAGCAAAATGTCAATTCTGATAAGCTTGACTGTGGTCCTGTTGCGGTCATATATCTGCTTGATGTGCCATGTTCGATAAGCTCAGCAAAATGGGGATTAAAAAAATACAACTTTAGGGGAGGCGCTGTAGTAAGTCATTCTAGTAAAAGAGCTCCATCAATCTCAGAATATCAGGCCAGGAAAAAAATGTTCTTGGAGTCCACAGGTGTACTTACCTGTGGACTTCTTTCATTTTATCTGGAGGATGAATTATGCCTAAATACATAAAAATAAAGCGCAGTGATCCATTGTATGTTGTAAAGATTTAGAGCTGAAAAGAATTGAGAAAGTGCTGAAAAGCCCACATGACCATGGGAGCAGAACACCAAAAAAATGGCAAATGTATTTTGAATAGTATCATTTGCTTTAGATGAATGAATAACATCTTCAAATATCCATCCATTTTGTAACACCAGTTATCCTCATTAGAGTCCCTGGGGTGTGCAGGAGCCTACCCCAGCTGACTTCACCCTGGATCCAATGCCAGCCAGTCACAGATTTTAAAAGTAGTAGTAACAGGAGCATTCCAAGTTGGCCAAGCAGTTGAAAACAACTGCAAGGACTGAGAGGCCAACTTTGCTTGCAAACCTTCATCTATTCACTTTGCTGCAGTCTGAAGGGTTGCCATCAAGGGAAGGGAATGTTCTGAACTTTTGTTTCAAAACTTTTGTGATGTTGAGTGAGGTAATGTTCCCTGAGGAATGTGCCGTAGCAACGTGGTTGCTGTAGCTCACGATCTGTAATGCAACTTAAACCAGTTGAGAGTTGACAGTGAATCAACATCACATTCAGTTTTATTTTGCCCCCATTGCTCCAATATTGCAGACCGCACATCCTGGATTTCATAATACAAATGCTGGATGACCAGAATTCCACACAATCAACAACATTCTTCATAAAAGAAATTAATTTACTTTTTTTTTTAAATTTTGCCGATCGCAACAACACTTGTCAGAAGTACAACACACCCACTTATTTTTAGATAGTTTACGCACCCGTTCAACCATTTGCTCACGTCTGGGGACTGGGTCATAGCAGTGGTAACAACTATATGGTTTGTTGATACTGGCCACCTTCCCTCTAGCAGTGACACACAAGCTCTGTGGATCTAGTGACTCCCAATTGGATTTACCTTTTCTTAATGGGCCGCTGTCATCCACCAGCCTGGAGCGTCTTGCTAGTGCTTGATGAACAACACGCAGCTGGGGCCGCAGACACACACCACCTGCATGTGGTATGTATCTGCCTACACCTTGAACAAGTTCTTCCCATCTTTCAGTATTTTTGGTTAGTTGGTTGATATGCAACGCCAGACAGTGAGAATTATTCTTCACAAGAAAGTTCATTTGTGTTGTGTTCAACACTTCCCAAGCATTTTGAAAACATGCACTCCAGTAGAAAGCTGAAATAGCTTCCGTTCTTCCATAAAGATTTTTTAAACATGGAGGTTTAGGTCAAAGAGTTCTTCCCCACCAAACTCATCCAACCATGCTTTGCCACGAATGGGAAACAGTCTCAGGGTATTTTTACACTCCAACAACCTAGTTTTGTCCTTGCTCGAAAGGTTTCACGTGCAGATGACAATGTTAATCAAGTCCTGATTCACACAACCTTAAAATGATACTGAAAAATGCAGTCTAGCCCAATAAGAAACACTACACAGATTTAGTTCAGCATTTGAAACCATCAACTAGCTGCCTTGTCTCGAAACTATCTGACTTTTTCAAAACTATTGTGAATCAGTTCAAACCGAGTTGCAGCAAATAATCAACTGCTCACTTCAGTTAGGCAAGTTTCCTAAACCCCTGAAAGCAGCCACCTTCGAAGCCCTTGTAAAAAAAGAGAAAGCTGGATGTCTCCCTCTAAGCAAATTATATATCCATCTCAAACCTTCCCTTCTTGAACCAAAATTGTCGTGAAAGTGTTTTGTTTGTTTGTTTGTTTGTTTGTTTGTTTGTTTGTTTGTTTGTTTTTAATCTACTCAGTAAATTCTTTGAACGGACTTTTTGATCAATTCCAATCAGGATTCCCGGTCAGTTTTGACCCCTTCTTTTCAGTCTGTATATGTTACCTTTGGGTAATTGCTTGAGAACGCCGATCTTGGCTTTCACAGTTAACGCAGATGACATACAGCTGTATAATAAGAAATGTCTCAAAATGATCCTGTTGTATTTAAGAAGACCACAACAACCAAGACCAAGACCAAGACATTATTGAGACTTGAGAATATCGAGACCGAGACAAGGCCAAGACTTTTCGGAGGTCAAGACCAAGACAAGACCAAGAATTTTGGAGGTGAAGACCGGGACAAACTCAATACTTTTGGAGGTCGAGACTGAGACAAGCCCAAGCTAGTTTTTTATCAAAGAAAAATCACAAAAAGAAAACCCAACAAAATGACTAGTATTCTTTTTTCATTACTTTTGCAACAACAACAAATTCTGCTATGTTGTTTTTCAAATAGTACTATGAAACAAATATCACATTTTAGCAAATGTGTTGTTTTCTTATACAGATTATGTACTTAACAAAACTGAATTGTTTAGACAAGCCATGATAAATGTCATTTCGCAAAGAAAATTTGAAAGAAAAGTTTGGTTTGGTTTGTTTATTGAACATAAAACATATACAGTAATAATTTGACAGAAAATAAGGTAAATAAAATAGTAAAAAGGAAAGAGAAATCAGTCATCATTCAACACAGTTATTATGTTCAAGGGAGTAGGAAGAAGTAAAGAACTTATCTAGTCCTACCCCGTGTTATGTGTTTATATCTATTAAAACCATTTTTATATCAATCAGAAAAGAAAAAAGTTTGTAAGTTAGGAACAATGCAGGAATTAAATGAAGTGAATGAAAAAATAAAACCGCAACACTTGCAGAGAGAGCCCGCCCTGTCTGAGACTGAGATAAGACTGAGTAAAAATGCCTTTCATTCTGAGATGAGACCAAGAAATGCTGATTGAATATAAACCCAGCAGGGCTGAAGCATTCTCATCATCAACATCATCATCATCATCATCATCGTTAAAAATGTTGCTTTTTTTCCCCCATAGCTTTGATTCAGGTCCTCTAAGTCTAAGCATTTTTTTCTTTAATTAAATTTAGAAACCTACTTTTATTTCTTTATTTTTTCAACGTTTTTAAAGTTTTCTGTTAATCTGTTTAAATGGTCTCAATGTAAGTTCGGGTCATTTTTGTGAGCTGCTGTTTTCTTTGTAATGCTTCTGAATGTCATTGCGTTTGTAAATATTTGTAGGTGCTGCTTTGCTTGCAGACATGCCCTTTAGTTAAATTTCAAGTATGGCACACCCTTAATGGGTCACCAGTTGCAGGGCATTGTAAACAATCAACCATTCACACTCACATCCATACTTACAGACAAGTTTGGGTCTTCAGTTCATGTAATTATGAATGTTCATATCATATGCATTTCCTGCATCACCTTTATGTTATTTCAAATCTGCCTCTTAGCCAGATAGGATTTCATTCTTATTATCAGAAAGGGGCCTTCAGAAAGAGGGACTATTGTTAAACTCAAACCCTGATTAACCGGCGCATCACCACTACTAATACAGTACTTCTCTTTCTATCACGTAATGTTTTTGAAGATCATTAAAATTAACAACCATGATGGTTGAAAGTTGGTTTGCCCTTCATTGAAAATCCTTAACTGTCAAAATATGAACACATTCTGTTTTGTTTTCCAGAGAGGGATCCTCAAATTACAGGCAATCAATAACCTTGGTCTTTTACATTTTGTCCACTCACAGTCGCTCATTGTGTGTGACTGCGTGTGCTCAAAGGTGTTTTCTGTGATTATCGTTGGTGGCTATCAGGTTTAGTCATGAAACAGCACAGGCTGTAGTTAGTGGGAAAGCATACAAAATAAAGATGTTGTGATTACAAGTGCCTATTGGTGCGGATGGAAGCAAATTGCACTCAAATTGCACACAGTTGAGATCCCAGCTTGCCATAAACCAGATGAATGATTTTGCTAAATTTGTTATGAATGTAGAGCTTTGTGACACAGACACATTAGATGAGACATAGCAGTTCCATTTGCCACCCTTCAACCCCCTCCCCCCCACACACACACACATACGCACACTAAACCTCTTGTGAATAATGACTGCAGCTGTGTCAGTGCGGCTGCTTCGCTGCGTGTCTTATTTTGATGGCTTTCTATAGTCAGTGTGGACGTGTGTGTCTCTCTGATTATGGTGTACAAATAGGCCATTACCCATATGTTAGGAAGCGAGAGGCTTAATGGACAACAGAGGATGCAGGGGCAGGACGGCTCGTAAACACCGCCTCGTCCTCCGGTCATATCGATAACACCATCCATGCCATCTGGGAGTTTGGCCACTTCATTCACAAAAACCAATACCCCAGTGGAATGAGGTGGGTCACGTTGCACGCTCATGACGTGTTGAATCACCAGAAACAGAAAAGTACTCTCACCACTTCTTTTTTTCTTTTGTCTTCTGTTGATGCTTGCTCTCAATGCAGACAATGTTATCCCAGACCATGAAAAAATTAAAACATCAGGGTAAAATTGTTCAAATCTTTGCAATACGTTAGGGAAAAAAAAATCATGCATAACATTTATGGTGAACATTTAACTTGAGCAAGGTGTCTGTTAAAAAAAAAAAAAAAAAAACATCTGGGAGACAGCAGATTGATGTTAACAGATTGATCACATTGACCAAAGCTTTCATATTAGTGCTGGCATTCAAAGAAATCAACACAGATGAAGTGTGAGACTGAACAATGAATAACAACACGTGTCTTGCAAATGCCTCTGTATTGAAGGAAAAAAGGACTTTATCACAATTCTGTGTTTCACCTACAGGTTCATCATAAGTCCCTGCTCGGGGAATTGTGTTTTCAAATGCTTCCAGAATTTCTAGGATGGAGTTTGCAGCAATGAACATATATGACTGGTTGACTGCTGCCTCTTTCATTTCACCAACCATTTTTACCCACATCAGTTTCCTCATTCACTTTTGTTCAAATGTTGCCTCGCTGCAAAGTAATTCATGACATCAAAGTCTAAATGATGGATGAACGGTCAATGAGTTAGGCTGTGTTGCCCACATTTTTCAAAGGAAACATCACGAAAAAAAATGGAAACAGCAGTCTGAGATGTGCTAAGTTTGACAAGTTTAGGATACAACACACTTTAAGTTTCCCCAAACAACAAAAAACAAAAAAGAAGATAAAAGAAACTGTATGGTGATACATCTCAGACAATTTCAGATAGACACTGCACAGAATACGCAGTCTAGTCAATGGATTGATGGATGATCCATTTCACATATTTTTAAAACACTCTTTTATTTGCCTCATCTGTATTTTCTTACAACAAGTGCGTAAGAATGTTTGCTATCAACCTGTTTGACCTAATGAAAGGACCGGTGACCAGATCTGTTCTTGCTGAGCAAATATTTCTACTCCTTAAACAATTTAAGTGAGTGCATTCACGTAACCCCGGCAATGGGAAATACACAATCATATTTTGCATCCTAACAGCCAGGTGTGTGCCTCAATCCTTTCAGGAAGGGGGCAGGGTATAAAAAAAATAAATAAATAAGAGGGTCGTCATCTGGTTGTGGGACTCATAGACCGATGCTACAAAGTACATTGTGCGAAAGCAGCAAGTGTTACTCTTGTCTGAGTGAATAATGTGGTGCCTTCAAAAAAAGCTTAGCCTCCAAATGTTCACAAGATGCTTTTTAATAAGTCTCTCATATCAATAAAGTCAGAGCTCCACACATCAATAAGGTACTAATATGTCAACATATTTGCTACACTACGCCCTACCATTAAAGAAAGAAAAACTTAAAATGATAATTGGATTAAAATAAAATAAATTGACATTAATAATATACAAAACAAAAAAATGAAAACTGTGCAATGCTTGTGTTTTATTATTACTATTATTATTATTAATAATAAAAAATATAATTATTAATAATAATAATAATTTAGACAAATTGGGCTGAATCCCCCACCCAAAAAAAGAGCTCTCTCTCAGCAAGACTGTCTTGTACATCTGTTAACGGGTATTGCATACCTTGTGTGTTCCCTACTTCACATGTCTGTTATGAAACGTGCCTTCTGCAGACTGCAAGTTTCAGCACAGATTTTCAAAAGGTTCATCAGACTAGTCCAAAGTTTTGTTTCTAGCCATTCTTCTTGGTTGTTTTGAATGTCTCTGTTGTTTTAATTGTTTACACTTGGCAGTTTCTCTGATGCCTGAACTACACTTGAGATTTCAATGGATACTTTACAGATTCAAGACCCTTTGTCAGACACAGCTAATAGTTCCAGATCATAACCAAGCTTCCTCCACATTAAACAACAGGTATGAGGTTCTTCTTTTGTATGTTTCAGTGTTGCGTCCTTAAATATATTGTTCATGTGACTTACCAAAGAAGCTTCATTATTGCCTCAAGGCTGGTCATGCATTTTGGCAAATTCATCTACAGTAATCATTTTCAAGTTATTCAGCGACGACTGCGGATTTTTCTTTCTTGAATCAAAGTGTGTACATTTAAACCACTTCAATTTATAAATGCAGCACAGTCATCCACACTTTTCCAAAATTAGCAATGATTGTACATTTGTCTACATCTGTGGCTCGTTCCCAAATGCTACAATCACATTTGATTTCTTCTGTGCGTACAGATCTGTTCTGGTAAATGTCACACTGTGACAGGCACAAAGCCTGGTCACCACAATCATACCCTGAGGGACCCCAGCACTGTCACTTCCTCTCAAGTGTGCGCACGTTGCAGCAGTTGATAGCAAACAGAGGGCCTGATTTTAGTGACTTTATGCCTTTTACAGAATACGCTATTTCTGTAAAGAGCATATTTCCTTGACAAAAAAAAAAAACTCAACAACAGCAACGTGATAGATCATTTAAGAAATGATGACAATATCTAAATGTATGTAATTTGTTGGTTTTGTAAATTAAGAGTCACTATATTATTCATAAATGAGTGATGTGGCAATGGATTGCAAATGTGCTAGTTTGACATGTAATTTATAACGAAGAGGAAAGAAAAGCATATACTGTAGGTTTGTGCATGTTGACAGAGAGTGACCCCAAGCTTATACAATACTCAATTGCTTTGTTTTGGGTTTTGATATTAAAAAAAAATAAAATGTCATCTGACAAACATTTGAATGGTATTAGTAGATCTTCCATCACTTTCCCTAACCCACCAATTGGAAAGACTGATCATTAAAGCATATTTGTGTTCAGTGAAAGGTTTTACAATACAATAAGCAAAAAAAAAATTGTCTTCTCTAATCAATCGTGAAAATATATGATAATCACAAATAATATACAGTATTGACAAAGTGTTGAAAGTCCTGCAGTCAGCCTTTTATACAGCCGTGGAAAAGTCCATTCGCTGTAGACATTCACTAATGAGATAAAATGACTATAAAGCCCTCTGGCAATCATATTACCGTGTTCACCAAAAATATAGAAAGTGCATCGACAATTTTACATGTGAATTATTATGTTTATGAGGTCTAGTGTTGAATTGATTGAAGCACTAAATGTGATTTAAACCACTTACCAAAACAAGTTTAGAAAATGATCTAAAATGTTCTCTGATTTTGATTATCTGAGATCACAACTCTAGGACACACAGTTTAAATTATGCTGCTTTCGAGTAAAGTGGGAAGGTGGAATTTTCCCCCTTCCGACTCGGAAAAGTGCACTAGAACGCCCCTTTGAACTGGGTGGTTCGAGTTGCGAAGTCGGAAAAAAAGGGACCCACTTCACCGACTGGCTTCAAAGTGACGCTACTCGACGATGCAAGCCTCATGAACACCCCGGACGTGAAACGCAAAACATAATTTACAATATTATAAAAATCTTCATAGACCTTCATTTATTATTACATTAATTTAGTGAGCAACATAACTTCACGTAATGCAACATGATTTGTACCGACTGCGTGAAGATATGCAGTTAGAACGTTATTTGGTGAAATGAATTAAATGCTTTGAAGATAAGATATTCCTTTAGTTTTACAAATAAGAGAAATTCTTAAGAAAGTTTGCTGGGGGTCAAAATGTGTTGTGATGAACTAGAACAATTTATTTATTTATGAACAACAATTTATTGCAATCTGGAGAAGGTTTTTGTTGTTGTTTTCTTTCGCTTTGAACGCTTTGAGGTCATAAATGGGACAACTGGGATAGTATAAAGATGACATCCCACCTTCCTCTAATGCAGCATTTGTGTCGAGCCAATTAACGATCTTTATTTATTAATTTAATGTTATTCCGCTGATTGTTAAATTAGGTACGTAATAAATAGCATAACAGCACATCAAACGTACATATTCTTAATGAGGAATATTTAGGCTTTGGAATCAGAAGAAAATTAATGATTCGCTTCGATGAAAGATTAATTACATTACGTCATGAAAGTGTGTGTCAGTGTTATATTTTAGGATGCCAGGGCCGCTCTGCTTGACATGTTTATTAATAGGCAAGAAAACAGTAAATGTATAAGAACAACCATCCATTTTTTCCCGATTATCCGTGGTGACGAAAGCAATATTAATTATTATATTGAGTCGATAGAGGGCAGTAGTACATCGATGAAATATCAGTTGTGTCACACGACCGAAGAAGAATAATACAAGACGCGTGAGGACTGTCTGCCGCTTGATCGCCCAACGTCATAGGTAAAAAGATCCGTTTAATCGATGCTCAGGAATTGTGACAAGCGATTGGTGCAGTACTGCGAGCTAGCACACTCTCACTGCCTTAAAGTTACTTTGTATCCACTTTTAGCAAATGCAATGCTAGTGATAGCCAGCAATTACTAGCGTGCCAGTGTTGCTAGCGAGGAGCTAACACTTAGCTGTATGAAACGGTGTTTATCTTGTAAAGACAAGGGCAACGTCAAGTTAAGAAGTTACCCTTTTACTGTTAATGGTTCTTCTGGGTTTTTAGTAATTGCACAATGACTGTTACATAATAGTTGGTTCTACTCTGTCAGCTAAGTGACTAGTCACAACACGTTGCCTCGTACTTTGTTACTCGTTAGCTAGCTCTTGAGCTCCTGTCAAAACGTGCGCTGCAGCCCAATTGTTGTTGTTCAGAAGTGTTTGTCAAAAGGCCAAACTTAGACAGTCGGAAATCGTCCACCTTTTCTGTGTTTGTTTAATTCCACCATGCAACTGTCAATCGGCGACGAGAGCGCCTTGACTCGCGAGCAGACGCTAACTTTATTGGTCGTAGGCTAGTCCAGTTGCCAGCCGCGTTCCAGTGCGTCATCGGCCCACGCATGCTCGCCACCCTGATCCCGTCACAACTGGGCTCTTTGTAAATACGTATGCTGCTTTGTAATTATATGTTGTTTCCTTTGTGGCACATGCTGGAATCAGCGGCGTAAGGCAATGTCTTCACACTCCCGATTTCTGATGTTACACTTGAGAAATCCCATGCGGAAAGTAAAACGCAGTCACTCTCGCTACCCGTGTTAGATTGACCCTTTTTTTAAATCCTAGGAAGGAGCAGCAACTCTGTAATGGAGGCCAATAAAGGTAAATGCAACGTTTTCATTGTTCACCACGGTGAAACATTACTCAGTCGAAGGCTGTACACTCTTGAACAAGTTTGACCTCATGAATATGGTTTCTCTATCGTGCAACTTTGAACAGGTAAAGGGGAGCCAGGATTGCAGAATCCTGCCAGGCAGATGGACAAACCTGTTCACTTGCATGCAGTGGAAAGGTTGGTTGAGTTGCATAATAGGTTGCATGAAACACCAAAATTACACAAAGATGTGTGCTGAAGTCATGCTTTTGTTTCCCTATCATACTATGCAATCAGTGTGGCACAATATTGTAAGGGGGTCCGACTGCACTTACAAAGCAGTGCTACCTGTGGTAGTAATAATGAGAAATCAATCAATCAACTTTTATTGCAGACTCATTAGAAAACACATACATTACGCAGTAAACAAAACAAATGAAAAGGCAGTCTCATGTCCTCATAGATGACCTGACTAGTATCTCACTGCACTGAAACCAGGAGTCGATGGAATTCTGAGAATCGTTTAATAGACATTGGCTTCCTCATCAGGGCATGAAACATACTAACCTTGCACTACAAAACAATTTCCTTGCACTGCACCATCTTAGCTTTGTAAGCAAATATGTACATGTCATCCTCGGCAATCTTCAACTTATGCTTGCTAGACGTTTTCAACTTTATCTACATCGGAGCAGTATACAGAGAAGTACAATAAGTTTTACAGAGGTTTATCTTGAAATTATCTTGAATACTAGTGAGAGTTCCCTAACCAACATGTTAACTTGTGCATTTAACTTGTGCTGCTATCTATACACATGGTCATAATTTTCAGACATTTAATCTGGATGACATGTCCCAGATACTTTACCCTTTCATGCACCCTGTAACCTAATAACATGATAAACTGTCCACTGTCATAACTGCTGTCTCTGAAAGGGTTAATTTCACATGCAGATATGACATACCCCAACAGATAAAATGATGGGAAGTTGATCTTAGTCATAACTCTTTTTAGCATGGTATTTCACATCAAATTGGACATCGTACTCTGCTATATTTACTATCGGCAGGGCTTTAAAGTGCGACCGTTATGCTCACAAATGGTGCCTTTTTTTTCCTCATTATGTGCTTGTAAAAATTTCAGCTGATCACACAGCGCGAGTGTGTGTTTTAATCCATCTACCGGTACATACAGCAAAGGCGCTCCAATTCTATGTCCACTGTCTAAACTATGTGCAGAAGGTGGAATGCATGTCAGGTTAAATCCTTCCAGTATTAAAAAAAATAAATCAATGTCTTGATGCTCAATATGCTTTCTAAAAGATGGGTTTCTATTCAGCTCGCGACCATTTATAAATAAAAGTATCAGTCGTGTAAATTTTTAAAAAAAAAACATGTTCAGTGTTTTAAGAAGAAGGAAAAACCTTTACTTGTCTCTAATGGAGAAATTGGCAATTTACAGCTGCAGAAATTATGAAAAGGAGAAAGTAGAAAAACAAAACAAGTATTTGCATGCACAAAAAAACAAATGAAATGAAATATAAATATAATAAATAAATATAGGCATATATGCATATGCAAAGTGGCTGTGCCATTTAAAATGGGTGAGTGGGGGTGTGGGGGGGGTGAGTCCAGGTTTTCATTGTGTTTATTCTACAGCCATTAGAAATGTTTAAAAAAAAATTGTGACCACATTCAAATTAGAATCATTGTACTTTTTTGCTGACTCACACAATAAGACAAATTTGAAGTTGTTTAGCTGTCAGATATTATTTCATTGCTTTTTACTGATGTTTTAAGATTTTAGCGTGGTATTTTTTTTTGTCTTCTTTTAAGGTTGTATAAATTAATTGACTCGTTTTGTCAAGTCACTAGTTGTTGCAAAGATGTTACAGTAAAATATTTTGTGCATATATCTTAAGTCACTATCAAACTTTCATCATACGGAACTAGTTTGCCAATTGAGTTGTTGGGCATTTTCGGCGATAACAAATTCACAACCGTGCCTCCTCAAACCACATCTTGCTTTTCTATCTGCCACAGCATGCTGCCTAAAGCGGTGAAGAGGCGAGTGCATGCTTTGAAAAGGCTTCAGGTGCAGTGTGGCAACATCGAAGCCAAGTTTTATGAGGAGGTCCATGAACTGGAGAGGAAGTATGCTGCCCTCTATCGGCCATTGTATGACAAGGTATCTTCACGCTTTTGTGACGGAACGCCTTTTCACCAGACTCACATTGTAGATGCAAACATGATTTTCTTAAGTGGCACTCGATGTATCTCTGGTCCTACCTGAAATCAGTTAGATCACATCCTTGGTGCTACATTGGATACTTGTATGACGAGTAGCCGACTGTTGTCTTGTCAGTCAAGGCTATTTCCAGAGCTAGTGACAAGAACCAAGCAATTCCCAGTTGCTCTGATGATTGACAGTTAAAATTGGCTTGCACCTGTGCGTGTGCCGCTTTGCCCCTCTAAAGGGGTTTTGATTACAATGTGCATGTGTATTTCAGTCTCAGTTATCCATGTCTGTTTGCATTCGGTCTGTTTGACCCGAGTAGTCAATAATAGTTGTTGTTGGTTCTGATTTTGTGTGTGTGTGACAGCGAAGAGATGTTATCACAGGCACAGTGGAACCCACAGATGCTGAGTGTGAGTGGAACAGTGACAAGGATGAGGAGGAGGAGCTGTCTGTAAGTAGAGCTTTCAGCCTCTGGCAGTTTTAAATCTTCGAAGAAGACAAATTACCCCCCCGCCCCCACCCCAATCCACAATGCAAGAGTTTCCAAGTGTCTTTAAAAAGAAGTCTGACAAGCCTCCATCAAAATACAGATAGGATTAAAAATGCCAGACACTTAAATATACACGTTATTGAAAGTATGCTATTTTTGGGGTTTCTGCCTCATGCAAGTGTGCAGAGTGTGACTTTTCCTTAAAAAAGATGACTGGGCTTCAGTCAACTTAATGTTGACAGCTTAGCATTTGTTGCTGCGTTGGGCAACTTTTCTGACCCCTCTTATTGACTATGTCACCCTGCAAAAAGTAATGACCTACAAATCTAGCAACTGCAACACTCCCTCCAGAGCAGGTGATGTTCACGCCTGCAAGTAAATGGCAGCAACGCAACGCTGGATACTTCCAGGTTACACACGCTAGAAAAGTGGACTTGTGAATAGGAATGTGTTTTGGCTATTTTGTACCATGTTTAAAACTGTCTGACAACTGTGTCCTGTCCCTGCGATGTCAACACTTTGCTTGCTTCTAGTGCATGTTAGGAATTGGCAGAATCATCGCATAAAGTGTGGATAATTTTTGACCTCCCCTTGTAGTTTGTGGTCCAAAGAACATCTATGGGAAGTCAAGCTACTGTACAGCCACTTAAACATTCACTAAGCATCTCCTTCTGCATTATTCTAATCAATAAAATTGTTTAATTTTCCCCATGGCTAAGGAAATGAAATCAAGTTAAATACCCTTTTTTAGTCATTGGTCAAATCAATAGGACTCATCTGCGAGTTAAGTCCCTCTTGGTTGTTCATTGAAAAAAAACAGACTTGCAAAATAGAGCCTCTATGTTGTGATTTATTAATGTTTTTGTCCCTCACTGTTTCAAAATAGGATTTTTGATTGTTACTATTCTTGGTCCTCTTGCTGCAGGAGCAGATAAAGAAAAAAATAGCTATTGACCCTGCTAAGAAGGAAGAGGCCACACCAATGGAAGACCCAAAAGGCATCCCGGACTTCTGGCTCACCATATTCAGAAACGCAGACATGCTCACTGATATGATCCAAGTACACGGAACTCTTCTTAACTTGTTGGCCAGTATCTCACAACACTTGTCTTAACCTTTGTGTTCACTGTTTGCCTTCTGCTAGGAACATGACGAGCCCATTCTCAAGCACCTGAAAGATATCCAAGTGACGTTTTCTGAACCAGGACAGCCCATGGTCAGTATTGAGACCTTAAATGAAAAGGTCAATCCCAAATATGACAGCAAGAGTTCTTATCTTGTTTTGCTCTTCCAGAGTTTCACACTGGAGTTCCACTTTGAGCCCAACGGCTATTTTAACAATGCTGTCCTCACTAAAGTCTACAAGATGAAGTCTGAGCCTGATTCTTCAGAGCCTTTCTCGTTTGAGGGACCAGAGATCGTCGACTGTGGCGGGTG
>CAAKHF010005157.1:4958-19720 GCA_901007745.1 Hippocampus kuda
GGCATCATGAGTGATACTCCCGGGCTCGACTTTTGGGTGCATCAATCGGTCACTGAGAGGCACTGCTGCACCATTCTGCTCCTGGCAGCGTATCACCGCTCACTGACATTTTACCCCTTGGTCAGTCAACAAAAGTTGACCTCATCAACCAGACGCACTGTTTTAACTTGGCCTGCGTGCAGTGATGTGGAGACATGGGCTTCATTGACTGGATGATGCGAGGTGTCCCGTGGAGATCGTTTTTCTCTGTGCGCAAACGTTGCTGAACATGATCATAAGATGTGATCTCCCTTCAAGGTATTTCTTTTTCCTCATATTTCTCTTCTAAAGCACTTTCGTGTAAGACATCTACGTGTTTTTTTTTAAACCACGACGTGGGGAGGAGGGGAGGAGCGAGGGGTGGAGTGTGGGTGTAAAGTGGGCGTGTTTTGGTATATAATACTTCACCCTCAGAAGTTTGATCTGTCGCCTCGGTCTCTGGGACAGCCTCACACACCATCTAACTTACCAACTGGGGAAACTAACTCACCTGCAAGCACCCGACCACCAAATCAGTCAAATAATAATTTTCTTTCAGTTTTGTTATTTTTGTTTTGTGTGTAACCACTGCCCACTGTCATGGAGACCCTGCGATCGAGACCCGGACACAACTCATTTTGCCACACTTGCAGGACAACGGAGGAGAGCAGAAGGAAGGTTAGCAAGAATCAACAGTAAATTTTACATATGCATTTTCTGATGACGTTTGCACGTGGACCATTAATTAAAATGAAATAACTTGAGAATATTTTAAAACATGAATGGACTGCGTATTACTTGCACAAGGTCAAGGTGGATGTATTAATTAGGGACATTTAATGCAAACGACAAACCGAAAGGATCAACATTTGCGGTAATTCCGTGTGCCGGCTGGTGCGGGGCTTGAAGCAAAAAGCTGGTTTTATTTGCCGGCAGATAGGGGGCGGTAAGCGAGGGTCAGTTTTGCTCAATAAAGGGTGAGCAAGGGGAAAAACAAATGCTGAGTCTCGCTTTTCTGATGGTTAACTATCGAACAACCGCGCTTGCAAAGTCTGGCATGTTGTGCAAGAGGAATAATGACACTTGTCTAGCAATTTTCCTCCATAATAAGATCTTCTTCGGTGCCGAGTTGGGATTTAAAAGTGTGCAGAAAGTGGACTGTTCAAGAAAAAAAAAAACAACGGCAGAAGCACCGTGTCGTCATTAATTAAATGCTTTGACTGCAAGTTCACCTTTGCCACGTGTGTATGTGTGCGGTTGCAGGTCAAGAAGATGTCTTCATCCAGCCGTTCGTTGCTCTTTGCACTGGCGCTCACCCTCTATGCGGTGGAGATGACCTCGGCGGAGACTCTGTGTGGGGGAGAGCTGGTGGACGCGCTGCAGTTTGTCTGCGAAGACAGAGGATTCTATTTCAGTACGTTTGTGCGCACGTTGGCCTTTAGTCATTTGCGTGCATGTGCGCAAAACAAACAAACAAACAAACAAACAAAAAACAAAACAAAACACCACGGTTGTTTGCATAGGTGACTGAGACCGTTTACTCCGTCTGGGGTTCTGGGTCTCGCGCATACATGGACACACGCACATGCACAAGAGAAGGGGACAGCTGTGTCTCCAGTGTTATTAGTAAGGATGAGCACCACAGGCCTGCGCACCGCATTGCATATGAAAGTGAAGAGCCGTGAAGCCACATTCAACACAATGGGCTGCTTGTTAACCAGTAAAGTACAGTAACAGCACTCCAAGAGGCATATCTCTCACCATCAGCCTCCAGAGCAGAGCACCGTGTTATTTTTGAACCCTAGATCATTAAATTTATGTGGCATAATGATGGCAAACCGTGTAAACCTTTTTGTGTTTGCATTGAGATGGGTTGTCAATCCCCAACTGTCGCGACTCACATCCATACACTGTATACCCACGAAAAAAACTTTCACTTTTAACCGACAAGCAGTGTCTTTTTTTTGTTGTTGTTTTTTAAATAACAGATCACTATCCAATTTGGGTGCTTTCTCCTCCCTTGTTTTTTTTTCCCCTCTCCTTTCACTTCCTGCAATCAAATCTCGTCAAGTGTCTCGTGAGATTCCTCCTCCATTGTGTGGAGTGCAGGACTTCACAGGAGTCCTTTCTTGATCATGCACGGCGGTCCCTTGTGGAACATTCAAAACGCTCACCCCTTTCACCTTCTTCTGTGGTGTTTTTCTTTCCCGTCATTACTCAGTTCCCCTTTTGATTTGCATTCGCCTTCCGTGTCTCAAGGCTCATACACTCTTGCACTGATCCCTCGGGCTGTTTTCTCTACCTCTCAGCCCCTCCTCATCCTTGTTATCGCTGCTGACTTGACAAAGGACAAGGTCACAGAGGAGTTTCCATTTTATGTATTTGCTCACCTAAGGGACAGGCTTCTCTGGCCCACGACATGGTGTTTACATGCGCACAAGAAGGGACTTCCAGATAGCCCTCGTCAGATTATCTTCTGCAAACAAAAATATTTGTCGCATTTGGTGGTAGATTTCCTGTGATCCTCTTTGCTCGGATCCGATTGTAACCCTGCAAAAACAACCTAGATTCATTTCTGATCAAAGTCTGCGGTCCCTGCAGTAGGCCTTCTTTGCCTTACGCTACCCTGTGCTTCTCCTCAGGTAGGCCCACCAGCAGGGGGAACACCAGGCGCACCCAGAACCGTGGGATAGTGGAGGAGTGTTGTTTCCGTAGCTGTGACCTCAACCTTCTGGAGCAGTACTGTGCCAAACCCGCCAAGTCAGAAAGAGACGTGTCGGCCACCTCTCTACAGGTCGTACCGGTGATGCCTCCATTAAAGCAGGTATGCGTCACGGCAACAACAACACGGCAGTCTGGGAACCAGTGAAATCCTATTCCTCCCATCATGTTGTCCTCTGTTCACCTCTGCCTCACCCTTATATCCCTGACACGCTGTACAGGCTGAAATGTGCGCGCAAACCGCTCTATCTTGTTAGATGGTCTAACGATAAGCAGTTCCACGCAAAGTGCTGACCGTCGTGGAAATCGACCAGACAGTCTTCAGCACATTGCGATCAAGAAAGTGCATGCTCACACAGTGACTGCTGGAGGCTGACAAAAAAAAAACAAACAAACCAAATAAATCCCAGTGTGTTCTAAATCAAAGATTATTCCATTCATGCAATTTTGAGTTCTCTGAGTCTGGCATGCGTTTAGATTAAATAAAAATAAAATAGAAATAAGCCCTGACCAAGCCCTTACGGTCGCCTCAGTTGTTTTAACTCAATCACTCCCAAAGACGTTTTTAAACGTCTTTTCAGACTTTGTCTAGAATTGGCTGGTATTGAATGAGTTAAAAGAGTTGTTTCACCAAGGCCATCAGAAGGCATAGTAATGGCTGCGTTCCCGACCTTTTACAATCCTTTTCTGCTTGGTCATGTTCACGTGTCAGTGACAAGCAGTTGAATGAACAGTGCCATCGTAAATCCATCGGAGAAAAGTAACAGGGCCTCCAATACGGAGGGGGAAAATGCCGATTGGGAATTAGTTTGGACATGTCCCTGGTTTGTCCGGGCGGGGAGAGTTGATGGGTACAGCCTGCTCTGAGGGCCAGCTGTTCTTAAGCTATTGAGCGACCCTCAAGTGAATGAAGGGGGATAAACACTCTTCAAGTGGCAGGACCAAAACAAGCCATTCACATGGATCACTGGCTACTGGCGCATAAATTCCAGCCCTCCTGCTTCCGTTCCTACTTGTTTCTCATTCAGTGGTACTCAGCAAAACACCTAGCATTGTTAAATTTGCAATGTTTGTATAGTTATTCGCGATGCAGCAGATTGGTCATTCAGCCGGTTGTTTGGTGAGCATCTGCATGCCCCCTCATATGTATATGAGACAAGCGCCCATCCTTTTCACAGTTTGTTAAAGAGGCCGAACGAAGCACTTGTTGACGGCTTTTCTCAGTCGAGGAAACCAAAACAAGGAGCGTCTGGAAGCCGGCCAAGGCCGTTATGACGTGCCGCATTGAGAATCACATTTGAATAGCCTCAAAATAAGCATAGCACTCCCAATGAACTGACTCCATCTTCTCCCTTTTTCTCCTGTGTTTTTACCGGCGCGCCACTAAAGGAAGCCCCGAGGAAGCCGCATGTGACCGTGAAGTATTCCAAATACGAGCAGTGGCAAAGGAAGGCGGCCCAGCGGCTCCGGAGGGGTGTCCCCGCCATCCTGAGAGCCAAAAAGTTCCGAAGGCAGGCAGAGAAGATGAAAGCCCAGGAGGAAGCAAGCTTCCACAGGCCCCTGATCAGCCTGCCCAGCAAACTACCACCCGTCTTGCTCACCACGAACAACTATGTCAACCACAAATGAGCCCGTTGCCAGCCCTTTGCACAGACAAGAGTTTGGAAGGACAAAAAAGCCTAGGGGATTATAGCTTTGTCTCTGACGTCATTTCTGTGGCAGTCCTCTTTGACCTCCCCTGCCCTGTCCGAGCCCACCAGTACCCCCAGCCCATTCTCATCCACTACTTCTTGACCCCCTGCCCCCTTTCTAATACCCCTCGAACCATACCGCCATCCTACGGAGCACAAACATGCCTTCACATTCTTCCTGTCTGAACTTTTTTTTTTTTTTTTGCGAGCTCTTTCAGTCACTGACACAAAAGGCACAAACACAAATGATGAACAAAAAGTTAACAATTCGACTGAATGCCATTCAGGTGGACGCGTAAGCAAAAGAATAAATGGAAGAGAGCAAGAAGATGAAAGAGATCTGTGGTTTGCAAGTGTCAAGAGGACACCCAACGGAATGTTTTTATTTTTTTTTTGTGTCCTTGTGGAACTCAAAGAAATGACAAGCTTGCATGACAGTATCCATTCCACATTTTTTTTCCTGAGGCAAAAAAAAAAATCTGTTAGGTTTTTTTAAATTTTTTAATTTTTTTTTTTTTTTAGTTTGCACCTCTACCTATAAAGGGACTTCCACACTGTAAGGAATTATTTTATAAAATTAGATTCCTGTTCCAGCACCTTTTGATCACAAACAAAAAGCAGAAAAGAGTCTGCAGAATTGCACATTGCCACGGATTACGTCAAAGTAAAGAAAAATATATGGCACTATTTTTTTATGAACAATGGACGCGTAGCTTCAAAAATGCCATGGTGCTAGCTTTGGGAAAGGACTCAAAGAAGAGGTTGAAAAGCACGTTTGTTTTTTTTCTTTGAATATATTATAACTTTCCGTTTTAAGGAAAGTGTGACTTTAAAAAAATAGGGAGAAAGAATATGGGGGAGCTCCTGACAGTGGCAAAGTCAAGGGGGAAGTGTCACTGAGAAACTATGGGGGCGATGAGGGCATCAATGCTCAAGGGAAGTGCGAGTGGCTGCTCATCACAAGGAGGACAAGAGACCCTGGCCTTGTTACTCCTGTCTCCAGTCCTGGAGGCAGATGGACACAGGGAACATAATATGGGACACACCATGGACTGCCTGGATTGGGACAGTACAATAGTCCTGGGACAGTACTTCTTGTCTGGTTTTGCGGACTGCTCCGGCAGGAGGTATCATGGCATGGACAAGTGGGATAATTGATGACTTTATTTTAGTTTCATCTTATTGTTTCTTGCTTTCTTTTCATATCGATATTTTAATGAAAAAAAGGAACCCCACCCCCAGCCGTCTGTTTCTGGTACCATGACATTCCTGTTTTTCGAAGTTAGGCAGTTTCATGGTTATGTTATATGATGTTACTTTTACCGTTCTTAAAAAAAAGGCACAGACATTTTGATTCAAAGGGATAAAACAGCAATAATGTCAACTAACATTTATTTTTATTGTATATCAGTAGTATTCACATGCGTTTGCCTGAAAACAAATACTTGAATATATCTATCTATACATATATAAATAAAGATATATATATATATATATATATATATATATATATATATATATATATATATATATATATATATATATATATATATATATATATATATATATATATATATATATATATATAATTAGTTTCCAGGGACGTCGTGTTATTTCCTATAGTCTGAGCTGTATCTTGCGTAATGAGCCGTCATGCTTTTTTGTTTGTTTGTTGAAATACAAATAAGGGCACTGTATAAAGGCATTATTTATTTTGTTATAAAATATATTTGAAAATTGGTCCAAATAATATGCGCAGCACTGATGCTCAACTGACGGATTTATTTTGTATGATCTCTGTTTTCCAATTGGAGCTGTAAGGCTTTTTTTCTAGATGCTTTGTACCAAAAATAATGTCTTTTATCCCCCTTTTCATTTGCCATAGTTATTTTAAATTAATATTTTAACAGTGTCATGTAGTCTGAATTTTGTAGGCATGTTATGTCACAAAATATTCACATACTTGTAATAATAATGATCTGCATGGGTCTCCAGAAGCCTGTCAAGGTTACGAGAGAAACAAAAGTATCATCGAGTAACTTTATTTACTGAAACTGTTCAACAACAGTTATATTCAACCCACTATTTTTGAAGCCACTTTAGTATTGATGGCGGGGGAATGTCGAGTCCTTAATTAAATAATGTCTTCATAATTGTGCACGGTGTCCAGCGATCTTCTAAGGAGCGTCTTGTCTATGTGCCAGAAATGCAAATGCCGTCATAAATAGTGTGTTGATCAGATCAAATGTCACTAGAGGGTCTTAATTCGCACAGTGCGCCTTTACCCTCATTGAGATTAATGTCAGTGGTCATTGACTCTCTTGCTTTCTCTTTTCGCCTTCTCTGTCCATCTTTTCATCTATCTATCTATCTATCTATCTATCTATCTATCTATCTATCTATCTATCTATCTATCTATCTATCTATCTATCTATCTATCTATCTATCTATCTATCTGGCTCTTCCACATCAATGGCCTTGATCTTATGAACCATCACCTCCCACTCATCCAAGCACTATGTGTTTTAATGAAGGGCTAATGCAGTCATAGGATTCGGGTAAAGAAATACGCACTCTGCAGGGAAGAGTGTCATAGTTCATAGAGTAGGAGATAATTGTGTGGCGGGGAATAAGGCGTTGTTATTTAGAACCTTTCATAATCATGTGGCAAACCACTGAAGCCTATGACATACACCTTACCACTTCCTCCGGAAATGGGTTATGCATCACCCAAATGAAGACCGAATCAATACTCGCCATACTGAGGTGAAGGCTCAAGCCAATACATTTACATTTGTTTCCACAGATATCTTCTATATCCTTCTCTGATTATATTCAATTTCCATTGTGCAAAGAGACAGACAGTGCAATTATTGTTATT
This sequence comes from Hippocampus kuda, assembly GCA_901007745.1. NCBI lineage: Eukaryota > Metazoa > Chordata > Actinopteri > Syngnathiformes > Syngnathidae > Hippocampus > Hippocampus kuda. The sequence continues at coordinate 12,270 of CAAKHF010005157.1, forward strand.
ATTATTATTATTATGCTGGGACTGCATTCATTCACTCTTGTAATGTTCAAACAGGCTACTCTAGAGTTGTTATAATGAAATACAACCACTTCCTTTGCTAAATATGAAGAGCTATCATGCAGAGCAATGGCAACTTCTTCTTTGTCACGAGCTCACTCAGACTGTGTGTATTTTTTTGATTTAACCTCCGCACGCTAGAACGTCCGAAATGCACAATTTATGTACTATGATTTTTAATATCAATAAAAAAAAACATTTTATCAAACATACAACATGAAGCATAGTTATTGTATCCTTTACATTGTCCACCTTCTGTAACGGTGCTTGTTCAATACTGGCTTTATGAGTTCAGGCTTTATGAGGCCTTTTCGGACCTCTATTGGAAGCAATCAAAAGTTCTGTGCCGTCTAAATGATTTATTGTCTCGAGGCTTTATAAAGAATTTTCTGCCGCTTTCATCTTGCTACCCCTCCCCACCTTTTCTCCACCTCTGCCTGCCTCTGTATCTGCCATTCTGTCTTCTGCACCGTGCTCATCACCACTTACACGGCAGAAGGCAGAAAGGCTGGATGCAGTTTCTCTCCTGCGTGCCACACTAAATGCGGCCTGTTGTCACCCCCATCCTGCAGTGGCATATTACTAATGGAGCAAGTTGCTATTCTGTGGCTATGTTTGGAGGCCAACATGTCTCAAATTATCAGCTGCATATTTGGAAAATGGCATGACCTGTTTTTGGAGACATGCATGCACATATACCCACCCACCCAAGCTTTGTTACCAGGCAGATTTACAGCAGAATGACTTCCCCAAATGGAACCGTTTCTGGGGAATGTTTTATCATGGAGTTTACTTTGGGCTGACAGTGTTGTTTAATTTTACTATCAAAGAGTTAAAGCCCGAAAATGAGAAATGCTATGTTTCCTTATTGCACAGTTGTGTTTCATGTCTGTGTGATACTGTGTGGCCATAATTGATCATGTCAACTCTGATTTGTGCTGTTTTAGACTGTCTCCTGCATGACAGAACAGCCACTGCAAATTTACTAGCTCTATGCAGGTGACTGCTTTCTCCATCACCTGCTTTGTAATGTAGCCATGTGATGGGCACTTTCTCGTCACATGGGGTGGTCAAATTAATGGTGGCCCAGGTTGGTCTGGCTCCGAAATGCAGCCAAACATGTCAAAGTTATACTTCAGTGCTTAAGTCGAGAAATCCTTTAAAAATCCATCAATGGTGGATATCTCGTAGAATCAAAACAAGGGTGAATATTATTTATTTTGTGCCAGTTGTTGTCCAGCTACTGGCAGTGGTTGTCAAGAGAAACATTTTGTGGGCTATTCTTGTCTTTGTGCAGCCGCAAAGCGAGTAAATCGCTTTGTTCCTCATAATTCAACTCAATTTCATGCATGGGTATCTTTTAGCTGGCATTTTGGCAAAAAGTTAATTGCCGCCAAAACTTTCATACCCTTTTCTAATACTATGCATGCATAAGCAGTCCTCTATATTTGGCTACAGTTGATTAGAATTCTTAAAGTGAAGTTTTCTTTAGAATGGGTTAACCCTCTGGTTGTGCTTCCTCAAAATTGTCCAATACAATCAGCGAAATGACTTAGTTTCAGATCATTTCTTTTTTTAAAAATGCACTTTTTCATGTATTTATCCTGATACAACTTCTCCCAGGATTGAGCCACTTTATTGTGTCTTTTCCAGCCAATTCAAAATGTGACCTGGCTCTAAATGTCTTGGCCTTAATTGCATACATGAGTGTAATGACAATATAAAATACTGATAAATCGTATGTGTGTACAATTAAATTAAGCAGAAGCATGCAATTTGTGAGCGTGCACTCCATAATGTTGGGTTTATTGTCAACAAATGCCTACACACATCTGCATTCAAAACGGCCATTTTACGTCCACCGTACTGTAACGCCAGCAGAGCATGATTCTGATGACTGAAGAATTCCAAAACGCAGGGGCTATACAAACCATAATCTCAAATCACCACATTCATCCCATCAGAGAGGCCTCCTGAATGGCAGAGTGGAGTGTAGATGTGGGTGGCACAACTCTCCCAAGCCTGACACTGGAAACTGCCAAAGAGCACACTAGAGTTAGTTGTGGTTGGCCGGATGCACGGGATGCATGTAAGGCCCGGCCAACTATTGAGGCGCAGGGTTCGTCAAGCCCAGACCATCGCAACCCAGTGTGGCCACACAGGCCAATTAAGATTGGTCTTCCCTCTTTTCTTCTCCTCCCCTCGGCTGTCTCTCTCTCATCTTCCCCCTCTCTTTATCTCTCTGTCTCTCTCTCTCTCTCTCTCTCTCTCTCTCTCTCTCGTACTCCCTCTCTCTTTCTCTCAACCTTCACAAAGCATGCTAACACATTCCTCTTATCCCACTTTGCCTCTCTAATTGCAGCAGGCTGAAAAGCGGGACGGAGAGAGGGAAATGAGATTGAGAGAAAGGGACGCAGAGAGGGAAAAAAGGGGGTCATACCACACACCCTACACAGGGAGGACAAACTGTACTGGCCCCTGGAAGAGTCCGTGTCACTGTGTGCAGTTTGCGTCAGGTGAAGCATGAATGTGAGCATGAATCACCTCTCTGTTCATTCATTACACAGATATCTGAAAGATTTGGCTAATTTTCAAGAAAACAAGTACTCCGCAAATCAAAAATATAACTCAGTCTGAACCCTCACATGGGCTGGGAGTATAAAGAGGGGATTGTGTTTCTTCGGCTCCCCGCAAAACTATCTAATTGTTGATTCTTAATCAACCCGTCGGTGTGAGGAGGCTTCCCAAATTATGTAACTGTTGGCTCTCAAATATATATTTACAAAGAAGTGGACATTTTCATTTTTTTTTAAAATTTGGCGTGATGAGGGTCTTACTGATTATTCTACACCAGAGGCGTTGCTAGCCCAATTTGGGGGTGCTCAAGCACCCATCAACCCTGAAATTTGAGAGATAGTTTATTTATTTAGTTTTTTAACATTTATTTATTGATTTATATGGCCTTCTAAACAAGCAAGAAAGGTGCTTAAACATAACACAAAGTACGGAATAAATGAATATTTTAACAACAAAAATAAAGGAGGATCTGCAACATGTGGGGCGTCTTCAACGTGGAACGTGGAAGGGATGTATAGAGGAGTGAGCAGGCACTTTAAAGCAAAGTGAAGCGAGACTGATGGCGAAACGGGACTGGAGAATTGAACCAATCTTTCTGTATGTGTTAGTCATGTGTGTTTCAACTGTTAGAAAGCGACAGTGGCTTGGTTATTTAGCTTGTAGTAAACTTCAGTGACGTCATGCATGCAGTGATCACAAATTCTATGATCCCAGCAACCTCCGCTGGTCAGAGGGGACTTCAAATTGCCCCTTTGCTGTTTCATCTAGAACAGCTTCTAACTTGTGGAACAAGGAGAAATACAATTCTGCATCACCTGTATGCGAAGTGCCACTGTGTAATGATGATTTTGTTTGGTTATCCAGCCTTCTTCTTATATTTCCTGTACCTGGCTTTGGTACAGTTATGGTTGTTGTGAAAGCGCCAAATACTGTGTATAAAGTTGAGTTGAAAATTGCTGTTCCTCATTTTTGCTGCACTTAATTGTGGCCCACTGTTTAAATTAAACAATTAAAAACAGTTCTACACGGCAGTTATCGAATCAATCCTGTGTTCTTCCATCACGGTTTGGTTTGGGGTTGCCACAAAAAAGGACAAAATCCGACTGCAACTGACTGTTAGAACGGTGGAAAAAAATCATTGGCACCGCCCTACCCAATCTTGAGGACTTTCACACTGCAAGAACCAAGACAAGGGCACGGAAAATCCTACTGGACCCCCCGCACCCTGCCCACCACCTTTTCCAGCTACTCCCCTCAGGCAGGCCCTACCGATCCATGCGCACCAAATCCAGCAGACACTTAAACAGCTTCTTCCCTCTAGCCATTAACTCCCCAAACACTCCCCAAATTTACCTGTATAGTGGCTCTTTGCAATTTTGCACAACCCTGTGGAACAGCATTAACGCTATAATCATTGTAGCTCCAGCTCTGTACTCACTTGAACCACTGTCACTGATCTATATTCCACAGCACCAGACACGTTAAAGCGCTCAAGGACATCTGCATAATTGCACACTTGTTGTACTACAAATACTGCTACTGGTCACTTTAAAATGGTTCAATGATTTTCTGCACCAACTGCACAACTGTTATAGTATTGTATTCTACCACTGTTTGATACTTTGCACACTGTCTCACAGTTGTCATTGGGTAGTACACTTACATTACGGAATGTCCTTCCATACTTATTTGTCATGTCTGTTTATGATGATACGAGTGCAGGGTGTACAACCGGAGGCAAATTCCTTGTGTGTTCTACATGCTTGGCCAATAAAGATTATTCTGATTCTGATTCTGATTCTGAAATTATTCGATCCCGGCTCCGGCCTTCCTGTGTAGAGTTTGCATGTTCTCCCCGGGCAAGCGTGGGTTTTCTCCGGGTACTCCGGTTTCCTCCCACATTCCAAAAACTTGCATGGCAGGCTGATTGAACACTCAAAATTGTCCCGCGGTGTGAGTGTGAGCGCAGACGGTTGTTCATCTCTGTGTGCCCTGTGATTGTCTGGCAACCGGTTCAGAGTGTCCCCTGCCTCCTGCCCGAAGACGGCTGGGATCGGCTCCAGCACCCCCCGCGACCCTAGTGAGGAGAAAGTGGTTCGGAAAATGAATGAATGAATTAGAAATGTTTAAATTAGGTAGGTGTAAGGTGATGTATTTTTTCTAACTCCTTCTTAGGAAACATTTCAAGTGGTCACAGACAGTACCGCTGTCCTCTGTTTTAAATTGGAATGAGAAAAGCTTTCTGTTGGGTCAGGTACATGTTTTATTATTAAGGCCAAGATGCTGTCAAACTAACTGACTGGGTCCCCATTAATATTACATAACTCTTATGAGAACATAGGGAGAGGGAGGAGCAAAGTCTAAGTAAAGTAGACCTCTGGTATTTGCAGGCGATAGGGACTGGGTCAGAATAGCGAAAATACACATATCATTGATGCCCTGTGGGGAAAAAAAACCCAAAACATTCTTCAAAAACACTGCTAAACTCCCAAACATGTATTCATGAAAAATGGGGGATGCCCCCACCCCAGCCCACACACACACACACACACAAAAAAAAAAGAAATCCACTAACAGGTGGATCTGCGGTTACCGAATCGCAACTACATGGGGCTTCACAGTATTCACAAAATCAATTTCGGAATGGATTTTACATGCTGTGCACTGCATTTTATATAAAAGTCCCCACACTAAGTCCAAGGTCCATTTTGGGTATTTTTTAAAACTTACTATCGAGGGATGGTTTACTTTACTCCAAATAAAATACTCAATTGAATAATAGACCAGCAGTGAAAGTGCTGGTCTATTAAAAAGAGTGTTCTTTCCCCAATTAGTGGGGTTACAATGTGTGTTATTTTTAAATCCAATCCATTCCCCTTTTTTCAGTTAAAAATATTTATCAGATTTGATGGTTTAGTCAAAAACTTTCCCAAAAGGTCTCATGCTTCTCTTTCCTAGAAATTGTGTTAAAATAGAAAACAAACTGTGAAATTGATCCTACGCAGCTGGGCGTCCAACACCCCAAGCCTGTGATCCTATAATCACTCGTGATCTGAACAAATAAATCCCATTATATAGTAAACAATGAAAAATGTTTACAGATTTGAAAATATGACCAAAACAAATGAGTTAACTTCATGTCAACAACTGCTTGTCCTTTTTATAGTCTGTGCCTGATTGCATTTGAAAAAAATAAAAATAAAAACATGAGAAGGATACATACAACCCACTCACAAACTAAACATAGAGTGTTATGGATGCTGCATCTATAAAAGTTTTTTTTGCAATTTTGAGGTTTCTGGTGTCACCATTGAACTGTCAGAGCTTTGGTGGATTTGACATGATGTGTACTGGGTTGTGGAGGGAGGCGGTTTAGCCATACAAAATCACCAGTAGAGGAAGTGGTTTTCTGTGTGGTCACTGGGTCACTCCATGATCATTTCCTTTCACTGGAAAACAAGGGGTCAGAGCTTAACACTACACTGAAACATACTCTGTTTGTGGTGTAAAGACAGCCTGCACTGCTGTTTCTCACAGGGTCAAACACCCGGGATTAAGATTTCATATTGAGCAATAACAGATAAAGTGTGTTTCACAAAATCTGCCATTTCATTATAAAAACAACCAAACAAACAAACACAAAACGGAACAAAAGACATTATCGGACGGACGAGAGAAGTGATCTGTGGTGCACTTTTAAAGGCAGAACGCTGCACTTAATTAGACAGGGAGGTCAGCATCTTGCAACGTTTAAGGTTTCTGACTTTGTAACATTAACATTATGCAGGTGGGTCCTTACTTCACTCTCCCAGGGCATTCATCATTGTTGCACATCAGTGTCACAATGTGGAGGTCACCAGAGTACTATTTGGAGTACACACACACACACACACACACCCACACACACACACACACACACACGCACACACACACACACACACACACTCACACACACACACACACACACACACACACACACACACACACACACACACACACTCTCACACACTCACACACACACACACACACACACACACTCACACACACACACACACACACACACACACACACACACACACACACACACACACACACATACGCACACTATACACACGTGCATACACGTGCACACACGAACACACTTTTTCATTTCAGGATATCAACAGCAAGACAGCAAATGAAGTTGTGGCCTCCATGATGTCACCATCCAATGGCTCATTAAAAAAAATACATCTATTCAAATAATCATATGTAGGTATGTAATGTTAGTGCATGTTGTGCTGGAAGAGGAAAATAAATCAGACTGTACAATGAGCAAGTACACTCCCCTCTGTGTTCGAACAACACATAATTTCAGGTCAGCATAGGAGAGCCCATTTTGGGGGGAAAACAGCAATCTCTCTAAATTACAAGGCTCATATCACTTTAAAATAACTTTGCGGGAGAGGCTATCATTATTATTCAGATTAACAACTGTCTATCTTCAAGTAAGTCACGGATATTTTGTGTACCTCGAATACGGTCGGTATTTTCGTCTTTTTAACAAGTAAAAATGTCACACGGGTGCAAAAATCACTGCCAACCTTTGTTCCGCGTATCTTGCCAGTTTAATAAGCCATACCCTGATCCCTGTGGATGTTATTATGTGCTTTTGAATGACAAGTGTTGACTTGGACCTTTGTGCAACTCAAGAGTTGGTGCCAGAGTGTGTTAAGCAGCTGTCATGCTCTCTCTCTCTCTCTCTCTCTCTCTCTCTCTCTCTCCCTCTCTCTCTCTCTCTCTCCCTCTCTCTCTCTCCCTCTCTCACACACTCACTC
>CAAKHF010005159.1:15574-27796 GCA_901007745.1 Hippocampus kuda
CTTCCGTGCTGTGGTGAGTATCCAGGTTGTGTGTTTGTGTGTGTGTGTGTGTATGTGTGGGCGTTTGGTGCTGCAGTAGCAGGATTAATGGCTATGATCTGAAAGAAGCAAAGCACAGCAGCAGCAAGCAGCGGTGGACCTCCGCTTCTGATTTGTAGCAAGGGCTTGTGTTTCGGCGATGGGGAGGTAATTAGACATTCTACCAGGTTGACGTGCCGGAGTGCTAGCAGATGATTTAAACAACACAGATGTTTTGCTTTTCTGTTTGGCCGATGATTAAGCGCATGCATGAGCAGCACGTGAGGGGCACACTTGTCTCTGCTCACAGTTGGGATTTTGGAAAGGGTTGCCAACAGAAGCATCCACCGTCATTCTTGCATGTGTTTATTATTAAACAAGCTTTATAGTAGCATCGCTAGGCAACCGAATACATTTTCCTCATGGAGGAAAATGTGTGATTTAGATTGGGCTTCGTGTGTACAATTTTAAAAGTGTTGTTTTAGGAACAATGGATGTGCTCTTGCTAAAGGGACAGACTGAGTCCAGGTTTACACGAGAACAGTGAGTCCCAAACACAGTGCTTTGGCACATTAGTGTGCCTTGAGAGTTCATCCAATTTCACTTCATTGGTCTGAAAATGACAGTTTATTTGCGACAAATAATTTCTCTTGATTCATCTATCGACGTCCGCCACATATACTGACAGGCGAAACAATGAAATGCTCTTCCACTCGATGACAGAAGGTACAATTAAGCTGTGAGTGCAGCTGTTGTCGTACATGCGGTAGACTCATCGGTTGGTGGTTATTAAACAGGCTCAGATTTCACATTGGGTAAATTGAGACGAGATCCTCATGATTTAAGTATATATAATGTACCCTCGGTGATATTTTCCTTTGTGCCACGAGTTTTCTAAAACTTTGACACTGATGTGTTTCTAAAATGACAGAATGCAGTTGTGTGAATTGGCAGCCAAACCGCACACTTAGCATCCATTTTTATTAAGGCCCAGTCTTGAAAGCATTCGCTGTGATGAGTTGACGTACACTGCACCCAAATTAAAGAACGCATTTAATTGCACTCGTCTGTCTATTTCCAAGCGATGCCGAATTTTACTGAGTGCCCTAACTCCTGCCAAAGGGATAAGACTGATGAAGAAGATGCTTTGAGTGGTCGTCTTTTGAACACTGCCTTCAAAAGGAAGTTTAGAAGAGCCAAAAAAAATGTAAGCTTACTTTACTGGTAAATAAATACATGGGAAGAGGAGCTTGAGAAAATCACATCTTGAATTCAAATCACAATATTAACCCTTTCCATGCACCCTGTAACCTGATAACATGATAAGCTGTCCACTGTCGTAACCGCTGTCCCTGAAAGGGTTAATGTTAACACAATAATTGCAATTTCAAAATCGTTCAGCCCTAATTTAAAAGAAGCGCTCTCTGAAATATTCTGAACCCCTCTTTCCATTCCATGTCATATTTCTGACATCACGAGTATGTGTGAGCCACTGCTCACTGAGTGTTTTATTCACTTTCTACATGAGGCCATTAATCAACAATCAACTCCATCTTATGTAACATATTCATTGCGACACTTCTGTATAGAAGGTCAGGAAGATCATGGTGGAAACCGGCATTGCCTGAAAGCGCTTACTGAACTCGTCCGCTCGGATTACGGTGATGCACTGAGCTGAGTTATAGTCCTCAGTTCACTTCTTCCACTTCCACTCGGATCGTCAACGGCGGCTCTCAGCATTCATGTGCAATCGCGATATGTGTAACTGTCATCCCTCGTTAGGCTCCAGTTTGCTTACTTGATTTAATGCAAGCAAAGGATTGTGGGTATTGAGTGGAGTTAAAAGGCAGCAGCCTGCCTGTTGTGCTTTGACATCTGTGACTTGATGAGGAGGTCCCGAAACAGTCATTTCCTCTGTGTGTGTTGTCTCTCAGGGGGACTCCTTAGTTGGCCTGGACCATGAGCTATGAGTCTGCCGTCTGGAACATCCCACCAGAAAACGCCACTGTAAGTCTGGTGCCATTGTGTTATTTTTGTTACTTTGACTTCAAAATGGCGCCGCGTGAGTGGCTGCCTTTCCAGCAGCTCCTATATTTTGTTGTTCTACTTCTTCCTCTCATAACTTTGCTGCTGTGAAATGGGAATTTCTCCATTGCGAGACTAATAAAGGTTTTTCTTATGTCAAACTTCCTGTGGTTGTACGGTTTGGTCATCCATTGCACTCGTTAATAAACAACTTCCTGATCTGGATCCGGCATTAGTAAATAAGTAATCCGATCCCAAGTGTAATTTCTGCTCACAAAGAAACAATATGACGACGTGCTCTGGCTGTCAGTCTATCTACTGTACTGATTTATTTATCGAATAGGGTTCAACATGAAGCCTTTTTGGGTGGTGGTCCTGCTGGGCCACCATCATCCGCTTTGTTGTGGTCCTACTAACTTGATTTAAAACAATACTTTACCAAATTCATATTCTATACGCAGTCCAGGAATGAGCAACAACAATTCCTTATACTTATACTATTCCTTATACTACAATATGAGTAGGGCCAAGTGCTGCAATGTTTTTGCGTGTTTGGAATAATATGCAGTTGTACCTCAGTAATATAAAAGTGTTGAATGAGTTGAATTTACTGAAAAAATGTACCGTACAAAATGGGTTCTTGCACTTAATGTTGGTTTCTTGTTCAGCAATTCAGTACAATCTTGAATTGTAATTTTCATGCAAGAGAGCCTTTTGTACCTGGAAAAATAATACAGGATGTTTTTACTTTTGTTGTTTGCTTCAAACGCTTTGTTGTTGGATTTGGATAGTGGATCTTTTATACAAGCATTTGGAAAATGGAAAATGAAATATTTGAACCCTTTCAGGTACAGCGCTTACTACAGTGGACACCTTATCGTGTTATCAGGTTGCAGGGTGCATGAAAGGGTTAAGAGGATGTATTTTGCACATGTGCCTGTATTTTGTCCATATTTGAAATAGCTTTTTGGTCATACATCTGGTCAGGAAGGGTATGTGTCCTCCAGCCTTTAAATTGCCCATCCCTGATGTAGGTCTACCTGTGGATGAAATATTGAAATGTTTACTCTCAGCGGCCAAATGCACGCAAGCACGGGGATCAAGGCAGCTGCTTAAAAAAATAAATATATACCCTGTCCACTCTCCAGTATATGGTTAACGTGATTTAAAACAATACTTTTAAGGACAGCGTCTCAACAGTTGTTGATTTCAAAAAAAAATTTTTTTTCAAAAACCCACGATTAATTTCAACAATATGCAAAAAAATTATATGTTCTATCACATCACATGTCTATAAAACACGAATACGACTCGGTGTGTGGCCAGACACAGTCACGTGGTGGTCCCGGGCCATCAAGCTACTGTTAATGTCGGATCCTGTCTCATAATGTCTCAGGAGGTACCGCTTGAGACGGAGGAACAGCAAGATGGCTTTGTGCTTCTGCTGGTGATCCTGTCCATCTTCCTGGCGGGGACGTTGATCTTTGTCTCCATTCTTCTCATCACCTGCCGCCGTTGCTGCCGAGGAGGAGGTCAATGCTGTGAAAGGTATGAAAATGAAAGAATTTATTTGAGGGCTGATTTAGGGCCATGGCTTATAATTGGAATGAATGAAAGGAATTTAAGATATTATTCATGCAGAATGGGAAAATGTGGAACTTTGTTGTCTGTTTTGATTTATAATGTATCAAATTAATCTCAAATGCAGTGGAAATGCCTTGGATCGCTGATTCTCAAAATGCCACTAGTGGCTCCCTCTAGTGGTGTATGAAAGAATCACTGAATTAAAACGAAAAAAAAACCTACAATCGGAACACATAATGAACCGTGTAGCTATGCATACGAGTTTAGAATTGTTTTGACAATCCCGTGTCATACATTCTTTACTTTTCAAGCATGGTGCATTTCAAAGTACAGTTCGATTATATTTCACTTTTACGTCCTATAAGTGTGCACTTTCATTCATCAATCCTTTTCGCATTCTCATTCTTCTTAACTAATTGTTATGTTCCATACATCGAAGCGCAGCATTGTTTGAACAGAGAATAATAATGTTACTGACGCTTACAATAATAAATGGGCTTTACATGATCATGATTTTGTAGCCACTAACCCAGTTAAAAAAACGAAACAAAAAAAATAACCAATAGGTAAATTACAATCGAAAACTCATTTTGCATGACAATGTAAAACATCCAGCTGATCATATCTATGAAACGTATAGTCATATATACGCTTTATAGGAGTAAAACCATCTGCTCATTTGACAAACACTTAGACCTACTACATGATTGTACAAAATATTTTCATGTCATGATGATGGTGGAACATGAAAGGCCAAATATTTTATGAGGTGGTATTTGTGTAAAATGTTTGAGAATTACTGCCCTAGAACTAGATTCATACATCCACTTGGTTTTCATACAGCTGAAAATCTTCCATGCCAAACTGATCTGCCTGCCCGTGTTTGTCAACCACTCATTTCCTGGAATCGAGCACCCACACAAAACTTCCCATGTGCATGCACACCTTTATTGCGTATCTCCTGTTGAGTAAGCATCACCAAGGAAGTTCATTGGAAGCGGTTCAAAAGTTTTGTGTTTATTTATTGGGTGTGACTTGTTCAGTCCGCCACCATGAGGCTAAAGGAAGTTCAAAGTGCCGACCGGCCCTTTGATTAATAAAACAAGAAACACCGTAACATTCAAGAGTGAACTTGTAGTATGAAAATGGCGGATTACGCTTCCAAACAATAATCTTCCTCCTTCTTCTCCAGTCATCACTTTCTTGCGCCATCAAGAGTGTTCAGTGAAGAAAAAAGTGTTCTTAAATGTTCATTTATCAATGCCGTTAGGCAATTCACATTGCCTTAGGGCTGCAACAAATGCTTATTTTAATCTTTGAATTTCATTTCTGCCTCCTTATTCAAAAACAGGACATTTTTTTAAATTGACACTGCAGAAAATGCACAAATTATGATTCATTTACTGGTTTGGCCGATAACATGTCAGAAATTTGGCAAAAATGTGGATCAAAGTAAAACCAGTCGGCTACAATTTATTTATTTTGAAAGGGAAAAAAAACACACACAAAGACACCCAGTCTGCTTTGGTTGAGATTTTAGATTGATGACATGCTGAAATTCCAGTAGTTGTTGAGCAATTCATTAATCATTGCACCTCTACATTGCTTTCTTTATGTTAAACTGTAGTTATTCTCTGTAAAATGTTTTTTATAAATATATTTGATGCCTGGAACAGACTCATTGGATTTGTATTATTTCCTATGGGAAATATTGATCCAATTTCTGAATAATTCAGTTTTAGTTCGACTTAACCATGAAAACCGAGGTACCTCTGTACATTTCACATCCTCCTGTATCCTTGGCCAAAAATAAAAAGGTATAATATGATAAAATGGTTAAGAAAAACTGTGAAACAATCCCTTGTCTTGTGTGCATGTGCTAGTGCGGCCCCTTTAAAGACTGAGCAAGAGAGAGAGTGTGGAAACGTAGTCGTGCAAGGTGTGAAGGAAGCCCCTCAGGGGAGGTGCACCTCACGCCCACAGAGAAACGCCAGTCTACCCGATTCATTATTCCGCTTGTTGCCAGGCAGAACCTGTGGGTTACAGTGGGAGATACAGTTACAATTTCAAATGAATCTTCTCAATGAATCCACTTTGAGAGATTCCTAAATTTAAAGCACTATTCAGCACTAGTTCACGTAACGTAATGTTTTCCCACATTCACACTGAAATTGTGTGTTACTCATAACTTTAGTTTCATTGGAGCCGACCGACAGTAGTAAATTTCTGCGCATCATTGACGCTACCCGAAATGCTAAAATTAATCGTCTATATCCTGGGTCGGCAACCTGCAGCTCTGGAGCCCAATATGGCTCTTTAGCACCGCCCTAGTGGCTCCCTGGAACTTTTTCAAAATGGTTTGAAATGGAAAAAGATGGGGGAGGGAAATATGTTTTTTGTTTTAATATGGTTTCTGTAGGAGGACAAACATGACATGACAACGTTTTCCAATGCTGTAAAAATGTGTTGATTAATTTTTAACTTCATTATTTTTTTGCGGCTCCAGACGTTTTTGTTTTTTTTTGGTCCAATATGGCTGTTTCATCATTTTGGGTTGCCAACCCCTGGTCTAAATCCTAAATATACCATAAACTATGATCCCCAAACACTTTAAGAGCATTTCAAATGCTGATCATCTTCAAATATTGGAATTGCATATGAAGCTTCCTGCACAACAATCCAGGAGCGTCTTTCGTGAGGTCATCTCACAAGCAAACAATTGAGCCGTTTTTGCAAGGTGCTTAAAACTGGATGGGGACGGGGTTTTTTTACTTAGTTTTTATATTTGCAGCAACACGCATCATTGCCCGTACTTAAAAAATATGAGAGCAGCAGATATAAACTGAGCACGAAGCCGCCAAAAGGCAAGGAAGGCTGTGGCGGTTGAGAGCATCGCGCAATCAGCCAGACTAGTACAAATGATGAGCGTAATGAGATTTCATCGCAGCCATCGGCGGTGATTAATCCACCCCCACCCCCACCGCACTCTGCTCGGTGCACAACACAACACACACATTCACGCTGACATGAAAACTGTGAGAGCCACACCGGAAATGAAAGACAAGAGGAAGCTGAGATCTGGGATGGCACACATACTTTAGCCGCATGCATGAAGCTTATTGCTCTGCACCAAGATTTCAGATGGAAGGAAATGACTGGACGGGATTTTCATTCTATTTTCTCTTCCTCGTAAAGTAAATGGCAGTTTTGGGATTTCACTTGGATGAAGCAAGACAAGCAAATATGTTTAACCCCACACCGTGTGTGTGTGACTAATGCCTGTTGTTTTTCACACCAGCATTTGGATTTTTACTTGCATTATGTCCATGATAATTTTAGAGACCTTTTTATGAAATCACATGAACTCATTACGGTTTTATTTCCTGTGGTGTTATGGTCAGATTAAAGCAGAGCCTTTAAAGTTGAGCACAATCCATTCTGAGACTCTGGTCGACCCCAACTTTGTTGTCCAAATGACTTTTTACACATGAAATAACAGAAATACAAATAATTCTGTATGGGAACATTTTAAAGGAGCGTTTTAAGTGCGTCATTAATGTATAGCTAGAGAAAAAGAAAATCAACATGCAGTTTGAGGACTTTCGACCAGACAGTTGTAGATATAAAAAGCCTTCGGAGTAAAGAAGTATACCCGTGACATAAAAAAAATATATATAAATGACCAAGATAAATTGTTGCAAAACCTTTTCCCACATTTAATGTGCCCTATACAGTTAATTTTGTCCAACACATAGCAAAAACAAAAGCTATGATAAGGTGCGTGATAATTGATATAATTGACACTATGCATTGCGTTCTGTTATGAAACAAGCTTTGCTTCCAGATGTCATTTATCAGTCCATCGCTGTATATATATTTTTTCCCATCACATCTCTTTGTGTTCTGCTACGGTGCAGTCATTGCTGAATTTCTACAGGTATCTGATTGGCCAAAATGTCCTTACAGTTGGGGTTACACAGTAGTGCCGCACCGCTATATAATTAAAGCCACACTTGAATGCAACACGAGATCAACGTCCCCGCCAGGAAGATGTCCAATGTCTAGGGACTTTGGAAAAGTGCAAGCTAATGAAGCACTAGCTGACTGACATGATTTAGCCCCTCTTGTCTTGGAGCTATTTTTCAATGAGGCCACTGAAGCATCAGCTTCTGCATTTGTCCATCTTGCTTGATGTGAAAACGAGATGGAGCAGCGTAATGCATTTCAATGTTGTTGTTTTTTTTTTTTTGTGCCGCAGTAGCAGCGATGATGTTGAGAAAACCAACGCTACATACACGGAGGAGTCTCAGCCCACCCATGGTGAGCGTGGGTGGTTTATATGTGTGTGTGTGTGTGTGTGTGTGTGTGGGGGGGAGGGGTGGGGGTACAGTGATAGAGGGAAGAGAGATGCAAGAAAGATGTTGGGCACAGTGACGCTTTTATCATGTCAGCACAATGTCTATTACATTAAAAAAAAAAACAGCAATTTTTCAAATGACTTGCTTAAAGCGCTCGCACAGTGCCTACGACACGTTCTGATACTCTGCGGACCAGTGAATGCACTCTGTCGCTGCAGAAAACGATTTAATAAAAGGCTGCATGAAACTGCTTTTCTCAGGCGTTTTTTTTTATGAAGGAGTTTCACCAGTCAGCAGCCAATATATCAGATAGCTCCTATCTGGAAAATGATCAACAACTGCAATCCCTTCGGCATAATTGCAACATTTCTTCCTTTTTTTTTTTGTCTCCGGGTAGAAATCACGATCAAGGTGGATGAGTCCGACTGTTTGTCAGTGGCCAGCTCTCACGATCAGGAGACAGAGCGCTTCCTCGCCACGGGAACCACGGGCCGTCGGGTCTCCTTCAACGAGGCAGCGCTCTTCGATCACGGCAAGAAGGCTCAGGAGAAGGGTCGCAGGTTAGAGAGAAATGCATTGTCCATGCCACGTCACGTTCATCTATGCATCCATTTTGTATCGCATGTCTCTTCATTATGGCCGCAGGTGAGCTGGAGCCTATCCCAGCTGACTATGGGCGAGAGGCCGGGTACACCCTGGACTGTCGCCATTGGTCAACCAGTCGCAGGGCACGCATAGACAAACAACTATTCACATCCACATTCACGTCAATGGAAAATTTTGAGTCTTCGATTGATTGAACATGCATGGTTTTCGAACGTTGGCAGAAGGACAAAAACACATAGAGAACATACAAACTCTCCAACCCAAAAACATTTTGACTCTGGGAAAGAGATGCGAACCACGAGATGCTGCATGCACACTTATTTGAAATGTCAAAACTCAAAGAGACTTTGTGGTGGTAGACCAAGAAGAAGTATACAATTTTGTTTCTTGGAATAAATATGCTGGGTGCATGGAAATGTATACTTACCGGTATACCAGCCCCCGACAATTTTTGACCTCGAATGGACCGGCCGTACGAGAGCCCTCCTGAAATTTCCGATGGCCACAATTTGCAAATATCACATTACACCACCTGCGCCACAACTTAGACCAGATTTTAGCTGGTCTTAAGTTTAGTTTACTTTCAGCCAAATGACAGGTGCTTGTAAAATAAAACTCCCTCGGTCCGCTGGTACGGCCAGCATGGAGCTGCGGCGTCTGCCAATTTCTTAAACATGTTACACTCGGCTTGCGTCAGCATAAAAATGAAGATGCGCAAGTTTTGATAAAAGTCTGCCACTCAAGGAGCTGTGCAGTGCTGTCAGAGTGTGCTGGAAGTACTTATAAAGTGAGACTTTCTCAATGTCCATTTCCTGGATGTTCAGCAATGCAGATGGAGAGTGACAGCGCCTGCTAAAACTCCACCACCAACTCCTTTGTTCTTCCACTACTGATATGTCACTGTTCCATAAAGCCCTGTGTAACTTCTCTGCAATCCCGGCCGTCTCTGTCAGGAATGAGGCTGACAATGACAGAGCCATCAGAGAAAGACTGCAGGTGACAGATAGGGGTGCTGTCACTGCAGTCTGCCACGTAGCGGAACAGGAAAGAAGCCAGGACAGTTCCTCGGGATGCCTTGGTAATCCACGGAAACATGTTAGACTTGGAAGGTCATGTCCTAATGTGCTGTGGTTCAGTATCTTCCATGTAATCTGGTGGCCAGACTCCGGTCATTGCTTGAAAGTGGCTCTGGATCCTCACCTATCCTAGCTGATAATATCCAAAAATCTAGTCCACTATAGAGTTACGGATCATGGATATTTTAATTTCGATTGTGGATATATTATAGGCTGAGTTATTTTTATACCCTTCATGTCTTGTGAAATCACAATGTGCACCATATCAGCATGCGCTGAACTATACAGGTTGGTGGAAATGAGATTCTGCTCTACCCCTATATAAGGTCATTTTTTTTCCCCAACCTTCAATTTCAGATACACTCTGACTGAGGGAGACTTTCACCATCTTAAGAACGCGCGGCTCACGCACCTCCACATCCCGCCCCCGACGCTCAAGATAGTCACCATCCATGAGTGCGACTCGGCGGAGAACACCATCGCCATGACAACGAACCCTGTCGCCAAGTCGGCGCTCTCCATCTTCCAGGTGACGGTCACATCCAGTTACTCTAGCCCTGTTACATCAATGCTCATGACATCCTCCGATGTTGAATATCAAGTCACTTCAGTCAGGACAAACACGAAATAAATTGACGATTCCAACCACAGAGACAAGATCTACCTTTTTTTTTTGGCTGCGTGTATTGATTTCCGATGTCGCTTCTCATGTTCAATCATTTGAGCTTGCAGCCTGGGTGGGTGACGAGTCTGGATTTGATACTCATTCATAGATGGAGTTAGGGGAAAATATCGCAATGGAGCTTTGTTGTCGCCAGCTCGGTTTGACTCTTCATTTCGTGACGTAATCGAATGACAAAGACTCATAGTGTGTTTGAACCCCGTCAGCCCATGCTGTGTCCCCTGCCGCAAACTGCACTGACCAGCTTGAGCCCCAATTCCAGCTCTGCTCTCCCCGGGGACACCCTCAACTCAACCGTGGTGGAGGCCACTTTTAGTGCAAATACGACTGCTAAGACAAATGGAGGGTCTGTAAGTTACCTCCAGTTACTTTACACCGCACATATCTGGAAGGTGTATCCATAAGAGATATTTTGGATTATCAGAGACCCCCATTGCTGCTTTCTGTCTGCTCAGACGGAGATGATCGGAGTAGCGTCCCGGGGCCGAGGCGGCAGCGTCAGCGCAGGAGGAGGGACCGCCCCCGCCGGCACTGTGCCTCCTGTGACCAGCGGTTCAGGAGGCCAGGGTCCAGTCCAGCAGTTCTTCACGAAGCTGCGGCGCCACGCGAGCTTGGAGGGGGCCAGTCCCTATTTCAAAATTAAGAAATGGAAGCTCGACAGCAGCCAGAGGGCTTCAAGTCTGGACATGAGAGGTGAGAAACATTCCATTGAGTGAAGTGGATTTCTGTAAAAATCATCTTCATAATTATTGGAAAACAGGAAAAGCGGTTCAGTCCTCAACGTTCTTTGGAATTATTTGTGAAAACTCTTTCAGGAAGGCATGTGCAGTTGAATTACAAAACATTAGGCTTTCTTAGCTATGACAGATACATGTCAATCTCTTGTGTGAAACGCTGCCAGTCATTTTTCTGCAAACTCAAAGGCAACAAAATGCTTTACGACTTCTCACATGACCCCGGTTTTACAGTTCAGATTATGTGACAACCAAAAAACAGCGGGAAGTTCTCTGAGATCAGCCCAGCATCGCATTTTTCATCGACAAAGTTTATTTCCATAACTACAGTAATCCCTCGTTTATCGCGGGGAGTTACGTTCCAAAAAGAACCCGTGATTAGTGAAATCGGTGAAGTAGTCATCTTGATTGTTTACAATTATTTTGTATACAGTACAATATTGTATTGAATGAAACCAAAGATTAAATAAATGTTCACGCCCAAGTTTTTTTTAAAAAAAAACTCAAATTTAAATGTTTCTTACAAACAACTGATAGTTTATAGAAAGACTGTGTTTCGTCAACATGGAGAAAATTTGCCAAGCTGTACAGCGATGAGGCGCGGAGACTGTTGACATTAGTCGGCAGTCCCTTAGCCAATCGGGATGCAGAACACAATGCACTGTAAAAAAAAAAAAAAAAAAAAAATTAAAAAGCGAGGGATTCTCCTAATATGTCCTCCTAAAATCTCCTAATTGAATGTCCATCGTGCAGTGAGACATCATAGTAAGAATAATAATCAACAATTCTATTCTGATTTTGATCACATGACTCCAGCACAGCAGTGTTCATTGTGCTCTGAAATAGATTTTTTTTTTTCTTTTTCTTCAACACCATGCCGAGGTGTTTGACTTAGCCGCTTCGGTGTATGGCAAAATTAAAGTAGGGTGCCACGGTAATAAACTGTGAGTGGCTTTCTGGCTGCTCTGACGGTTTGGATATGCACAAACACACAAAGGACAGATGGCTTGATGATTCAAAGTTGTGTTGTTCCAAATCAATTTAAGCCCCCGTGTGAATCCTGCCTGGCATCACACACACACACACACACACACACACACACACACACACACACACACACACACACACACACCCCGTCT
>CAAKHF010005165.1:0-11195 GCA_901007745.1 Hippocampus kuda
AAAACCTAAAGACACAAACACACAAATCCCCCCCCCCCCAACCCCCATTTCCCCCTGCCACTGCTCATGGCCAACTTGGGACCAGTCTGCTGGCTCTTGGTTGATTGTGATCGATGTGTTGGGCAGCCCTGTCCTAAAAACAGGTAATTCGCTGACTAGCTTAGCACTTAGCGCCGTTGCCTGCGCATGAGCGGTGATTCAGTCATCTGATTGGTTGCCCTCTATGTCAATCAAGTAACGGGATTGATGATAGGCTGACGTAGTACATTCTGTGTATTAAGCACCGTTGTTTGAATGGCAGCGCCATCGCCAAGGCGTTTGACAATTGTCGTGTGAAAGCCTGGGAGCCACATTGAACCAGCCAAAGAGCCGCATGCGGCTCGCGAGCCGCGGGTTGGCCACCTCTGGCCTATGCCGTTGCCCCAGCTGTTATGTATGCGGCTACCAACGTACATCCTATACTGTCCAACAGTACAGTGAGTGCCACGAGCTACAGTCTCCAATACGTGTTCTTAATTGCTTCACATCTGGCTGAGGGCTGAGGCACTTTCTGTCTGCTTTGTAGTAGTGAGCAGTGTATAACACCTGACACGGATTTGGCACGTTCACTGCACATTCTGTATACGCATGTGCTCACCTTGGTTTGCTCTCACACCCAAAACATGCCAAAAACGATAAAATCAGTAATACCGATGGTGAAACACAGTTTTTGTTGTGACCTTTTAGCCTTTGAGGTATGAAAATGAATCAAATCGCTGTCAAAATGTTATGTCTGTCTGTTTGTTTTTGTTTTCAGCCCCAGCTGGAGTGAAGGGTGGTTCCCTACAATTGCCGCACCTGTTTCAGATTATCACTTGCCTTCCTTGTATTTAAGGAAGCCGACTTTCTGCTTCTCCTTGTTGGATTATCGACCATGCTCACTGTTGTGCTTCAAGTGTTGTATTCTTGTCCTCTCAATATTATTCATAGTCGCTCTTGTTTCAAAGTATTTTCATTATTTTATGATTGCTCTTGATCTTACGTTATTGGCCTTTTGACATTTCATTTACGTATTCTCGCTGTTTGACTTGCAAGTGCTTTTTGCTTATGCATTGTTTTTCCTGGTTCCTTGTGACCAGCGATTTCTGTTGGTACTTTGTCGGTGCGCTTTTCTGGTAATAAATATTTTCGTTTGCGCCTGTATTCCTGGAATCCGAACACTTTATTCGGTTCGGTTCTGAACCTAACACGAAATGTCTGAAATTGATTGCCTGCCTTGCCAGTGTACATAAAGTATGCTTGTTATTTTAACTGCCTTCTTCATTTATGAGCTAATTTATGCCTGTTATATAACAGTGTTTCATTTTCCCAAAACAACAACCATATGATATGCATTTTACTTCAATCACTGTGGCCAAATTTGAAATACTTTGGTAAATGGCTGGAAAAAAACCCACTTTGAGTAAAACAATGAAAAACAAAAGAAAAGAATCAGAATAAATCACAGGCATTGGAGTAGTTTCAAAGGTGTGGCCTCTCATTGTCTGGCCTGTCTCTACCAATCAGTCCTGAGTTTGAGTTCTGTTCCGACTGCACCTCGGTGTACCTCCACTGCTGCCACCGCATATCAGCTCGCACATCAACATTCCTGGATGTGTAAAAACACAACAGGAAATAATATATTCCAAAAGACTTGTGGTCTTAAGGTTCAACAGGCAGGAATGAATGCATGGATGTAATTCATATATAGCACAAAGTTTCTTTTCAGATTTGCCACGGTATCATATGTTAACCATCAATGCCATCACTAGCACTATATATCCAGGCGCACACACACACACACACACACACACACACACACACACACACACACACACACACACACACACACACACACACACATTTTTGTGCAACTTTATAAGTATATTTTTCAAAGCTCATACTGTGTGCGTGTGTGTGTGTGTGTGTGTGTGTGTGTGTGTGTGTGTGTGTGTGTGTGTGTGTGTGTGTGTGTGTGTGCGTGTGTGTGTGTGTGGCGTGGTGGAGCCTATCCCAGCTGTCTTCAGGCAGTAGGCGGGGTACACACTGAACTGGTTGCCAGCCAGGGTGCAAGGCACACAAAGACAAACAACCATTCGCATTCACAATCACACCTCGGGACAATTTTGAGGGTTCCTTTAACCTGCTATGCATGTTTCTGGAATGTGGAAGGAAACCGGAATACTCGAAGGAAACCCATGCAGGCATGAGGAGAACATGTAAACTCCACGCAGGAAGACTGGAGCCGGAATCAAGCCCTGCACTTCTGCATTGTGAACGGATGTGCATTTGCAACTGATATTTTATTCCATCTCACTTTTTGGGATTTTTTACAGCTTGGACTTTATGGTCACCAACCAATCGCAGAGCATGTATAAACTGAAAAACGTTTGTATAAACGAAAAACATCTCAATGACAAGCATTTTGGGGGTGTTTTATGAAACACATGTGCACGTCATGCAAACTCCACACAAAAAGGTTTGAGCCGACAATTCGATCTTTTCAATGTCAGACGTGCTAACCTCCATTGCACACATTTGAATGTGCTGTTATTGGCTTTCATTAAGAGCAGCACCATCACAAACAGCGATCTAAATAACTTCCAACAGTTTTTTTCTTCACATGGGAGTCACACAAGTGTGACAATTGCCCCCAACCCCCCATGAAGTAGGAAAAGTTGGTTTCATAAATCTTCCATTTCAACCAAGATATGTGAAGGAGGGTAATGAGAGATCGTTTATCTCTGTTGGCCATTAGCCTTAGTGTGTGAAGTCATTAGCCAATGTAATTAACTTGTGTTAAACTAAGATGAGAAGCATGTAGAGTTGATGTGATTTCCTGAGCTTCTGACTGTGACCTACTTAAGTGAGGATTTAAACTTGTTTGTTGATGCTTTGTAAAGGGGCCAACACACACACACACACACACACACACACACACACACACACACACACATTTAAATCTTGTGTGAATCTTACACAACATGGACACATGGATGCATTATGTGAAGTCAGTGTAGCATAACAAAAGCCATCCAAAGACCCTGAAGTCACACTGCAGAGACAATATCTTATGTAATGGTGTTTTTCTCCCATTACTATTGAAACGCTAGCTGATTATGCATACATTCAATTCTATACCTGTGTTATCCCTTGGACATTACAATTGTTTTCACAAGAATAGAGGGTGAGATAAATATTTGATTATTTGTGGCAGATGTAAACAAATCTAGGTCAATTAATAATGTTAATAATCGATCATTAATAACATAATGGTTATTGAACGACACACAGTAGAGCGGCCACTTGACCAACTTAATAGCCACTGTTGAGTCTGTATCTATTTGATAAGAATACGAGCTCAATGTGAATATTCAGCACGATATGATGAATTAGCAATAATGAATTCTTTTGGCTTTTTGCAAAACTATGAAACAATAATTGGCAAACATTAGATTTTAATTACAAAGTAATATATTTGACTGTTTGTATTGAGTGAAGAAAATTGAAATTCAGTGAAGCCTCACCTTTTGATGGAATAGGGAATGAGCCCTGCTGCATATCGTGAAAAGACATGATTAAGTGCCACACCCCCACAATGAATAAATAAGTAAATAAATGAATTTATGTATTCATAGTTTGAGCCAAAACTATATCATGAATTGTGATCCAAAAACTCTTTAAGATCTTCAAACTCATTGTATAATATTTTCCTTAAAAATAAATGGCAGACACAGGATTTGTTTTCCCTAAAACACATATACCTGAATCTCATGCACATACAGAACAGCAAAGACTCTTCATAATTTCCACTACCGATACGTACTAAAACGACATCCGCCCTGGCATACAAAAAAGTATTGATAAGATAGATAAAAAAAAAACCTTTGTCTCACAATTGAGAAGTTCCCAATTTACAGCAGCAAAATTATAAAATGGAGAAGTAGAAGAACAAAAATATATAAATTATAATTATATATATATAGATAAGCATATCATAGTTTAGCACAGATTCCTGCCTTGACATTTTTGCCTTCACAGACTAACTTCCGATTAACCACGTCATTTTTTTTTTGTGTGTGTTTATCGTTCAAGATAAATTCCGGAGGGAAAAAAAAAGTGAATCCTGTAGATTCATTGGTGAATAGCGAATCGTGAATCGCCAAAGGTTCATTGTAAATGTACGGTATGCGTAAAACGTATTACACGATGGATCAATGCATATTCCATTTTAAAAAGACAGTGGCACCATCACTTGTGAAGCGCGTGAAATGTAATCATATTCTGAGTTTCGAGCCTTCACTCAATTGTTTTTTTGTTGTTGTTGTTGTTTTTTGCTTGTGTTGCCAGCTAAAATTCAATGTGTGACCGCGAACACCAAAATATCCATCCCACTCACAATGTAAGATAGCAGTGGATTGAGATAAAAGCTCAGTCACAATAAAATCAAACCATGAGAGTCCCCCTTTGACAAGTAAACAAGGTTAAATGAGAGCTGTGTGACAGTTTGCCGGTGCATTATAAAGCTACAGTACATTTTCTGCAGCCAAACTCTGCCCTTAAGATGTAAAGACTATTATAAAGCCAATATAAAGTCAGTTGAAAATGCAGATTTTTGCCATTATGTAGTGACATCAAAAGGGAATCAAGTGGAAATTCAAAAGCTGCTGTTTGCCACATTTCAGTGACTAATTAAAGTAGAAAGTAAAGTTCATGCGCCCCAGCCTGACTTTTGTATTCATCTATCACAGTGACAAATTATTGGCACTGACATCCCTTCATCCATTATCCAAACCACTTATCCTCACGAGGGTCATGGGCGTGCTGCAGCCAATCCATGTTGAAAAAATTTGACTTTGTGCCAACACCCCAAAAGTTGATCCATCCATCATCATCTATGAATATCGATTTTATTCCAATGACTGGAAATGAATGGACTGTGTTTCATTTAAGACCTTGAAATTTCAATTTGTCCCTTTGCAGTTTCGCTTGAATTTTCACACCTACTTTGTGGGGAATGGGGGTCCACAATGTCTTTTATGCTATTTAAAATAGTTTCTGAGAAAGAAGTACCGGTACTCTATTTCTTCTTAATTTTTTATTTGGATTCATTCTGAATTCATAAGTAGTAGATTCTACCTTATTTTTAGCTGTGTGTGTTTTTTATGCACTGCATGTTTGCACTGTGGTTGAGAGGAAAGAAATGTCATCTGTGCTGTATGTTGCACATACAACATATTTGACAATAAAGCTGACTTGATTTGACCTGAGTTGACTAACAATGCACCCATGTAGTGGAACCTGAGAATTTGAGCGCCCCTAAGTTCCAAAATTTGGAAGCTGTCCATCATTTCACACATGAGAAAAGACCTCGTCAAATCTTGGAGGATTAAATCATATCTCATGTGACTTCAGAGCAGTGAGCATTTTTAAAATGACTCCACATTTTTGAAGTTAAGACCATTTGTTGTGACTGTTTGTTCCTTGTTGTTTTAGTTGCTATGCAGTTGATGTGGCTCTTTTATGCTTGGTATCTTTATCACAGTATATAAACTTTACTCCGTAACACGTCACTACATTGAGCTTTCTACTAGAGTGTTAGCTCTTCCGCGTCGTCTGAATCTTGCCCTGCCCTGCTCTCTGTAGTACTTTGTATTTTCATATATACTTTTACTTTTCAACTTCGGTGTCATATCTGCTGGGTCCTAATTCCGTCTACTTCAAAGAAATTCTAAATTCAGATGATTCTCTTCAGTGCAGCCACTTGACAAAATAAAATTGAATAAATGCAACACTATTTTTCTCAGTACAGTATATGCCTCACTGATGTCCTGTGTCCATGGCAGCCGACAGATATGGGTTGGTGTTGAGGATTTAACCTCGCAATGGCTGGCTATGCAGATGGGAAGGATTGACCTGCTGTGACCTTGGAGGAGTGCCCTGCTCAGCGACGATGGCGACCTCGTGATGCAAAACATGCTGCAATGCACCAAAGCGGATCAGTGCCGATGCGTGCACACACACACCCTAAAACAAACACACTGCCTGATGCTCACTTATACACATTTAACACATCAAATGCACTGAACAATATGCGACTCAGTACCTCCGATGCTATGGATAGTTTAGTTTATGTGTGTGTGTGTGTGTGTGTATGTATATATATATATATATATATATATATATATATATATATATATATATATATATATATATATATATATATATATATATATATATATATACTTTTTTTTTCATTCATTCATTTTTCTGATCCACTTATCCTCACGAGGGTCATGGGGAGTGCTGGAGCCTATCCCAGCTGTCTTCAGGCAGTAGGCGGGGGACACCCTCAACCAGTTGTCAGACAATCGCAGGGCACAGAGAGATGAACAACCATAAACGCTCATAAATCTGATAAATCAGAATGTTCAATCAGCCTGCCATGCATGTTTTTGGAACGTAGGAGGAAACCGGAGTACCCGGAAAAAAACCCACACAGGCACGGGGAGAACATGCAAACTCCACACAGGGAGGCCGGAGTTGAAATCAAACCCTGCACCTCTGCACTGTCAGGCCAACGTGCTCACCGGTCGACCACCGGGCCGCATTATTTCCGCATTTCTAAAAACATAAAGCAATTCCTTCCAATCCTGGTAACTGGTAAGGCCCTTTGCAAGTATTTGTGTCCTGTTTGTAAAGATTCAACACTTAAAATCTTCACTCTTTAAATGATTGGACTTATTATTTTTACAGTAACAGAGATGAGCAGCATAGCATATGCAGCTTGCTTGATTTGGTCACCTAAACCGGAAGGATTTGCTCCTTTTTGCTTTGCCGAATGCGGAAGTCCAACTTATTTATCACGGGTTAACTTTGCTTTTAGCCTTCTCGTCAAATGTCTTTTCTGCTCTAGTGTTGACTCTTGAAGTGTTTGACATAAATTACACAACAAAGGGATAACATTAGATAAGAAATAGAAATTGCATACACAAAATAAATGTTTCAGAAAAAAAGAACTGTACAGAGTACAGAATGCAATATAAAGTCCAGGTTTTCACGTGTTTTTATTTAGCAGCCTGACAGCAGTTGGTAGGAATGAGCAGCGGTATCTCTCCTTCTTGCAGGTGTAACAGTCTCTGGCTGAAGGAGCCACCCAGTGATGTGAAGGCAGGCTGGAAGCGGGTGGGAGGGACTGTCCATCATAGCTTTTAGTTTAACTAGCATCCTCCTGTTGTCCACCTCCTCCAGAGTGTCCAGGGAGCAGCCGAAGCCCTCCTGACCAGTCGCTCCAGTCTCTCTCTGTCCTGGGCTGAGATGCTGCCTGACCAGCAGATAATGCCATAATGGATGGCCTAAGCCACCACAGAGTCATAGAAGGTCTTCAGGAGTGACCCCTGAACCCCAAAAGACCTTAGTTTCCTGAGTAGGAAGAGGCAACTCTGTCCCTTCTTGATCAGGGTGTCTGTGTTGGTAGACCAGTCAAGTTTATCTCATATCTTTGCGTTATATTGTTTTATCCAACCATGAACACACAAATGCATGTACATAATCGCAAGGGTTACAAAGGTAAAACTAATTTACTTACTTTCTATATACTGCTCGCTGTGAACCAAGCTTCATTATGTTGAAAAAAGGCCACATCATCACACACGACAATAGAACAGAAATACCTGCTACACCACTCTGGATACACAATGAACACATAGTATATCCTTTAAGAGTGGACTCTGCTCAAAAAGCTTTGCCTCGATTTGTTGCTGGGTTTTGTCTCCTTGTAAAACCCCAGAAGGCTGCCTCTCAAATAGGCCCCTCGCTTCAAAGAACTGCCAGGTTCTGAATGCAGTTCAGCAAATAAACATCCTCAGCTTCTGTTTCAGGAATGTGTTCTATATTAAATTTCAAGAAAAAAAAAGCTAAATAAAGAAATTTGCGATTGCATTACTACTTTTATTTTGTATTGTGTTATACGGTATCAGTGTTTTTCATGAGGTGGTGAGTGTATGTACATTGCAGCAGATATCCGAGGATACAGATGTTAAGCCCCAATTGTTTGGACAGGATGTAATGGAAGGTGATAGCTGCACAGGAAGGGGAGCTTGCTCTTCCAGTTCCAGTATTTAACGGGAAATCCTGCCTTGTTCGACTCTGTTGTTTCCCACCTGGAAAGATCAAACTGGCTCCAATGATGAGATCATATTTACCGCAAGTTGAGGAATTGCTCAGCACATCAGAAAAGCGAGAATCAAACTTCAAGCCATCACTTTGCCTCTTATTTGGATTTCCAGTCGTTTTCTTAAAAATGTCTTTGCGTTCACACTCAGGCACATGAGTTCTCTATACTGGCAGACTGTAAGAATTGCACAAATGCACTTTTAAATACAGAAATCTGTTTATTATATGATATATATCCTATACATTTTGATATATTAGTTCTAATACCTGGAAGTCAAAAATAATGGTCATAATATATTCATATATATTGATATATAGAAAACTAATCCAATAATATACAGTATCTTGGACATTGTTTTCTTTTAAAAAAGAGAGAAAAAACAAACAAACAAAAAACATCCTATCTTAAATTTAGGCGCTTTATCTGAGCTGTTAATACAAAATGAAATGACACCTGGGCATTGCATTTTATACGACTACAACTTTTTCAGCAGCTATAAGATCATCTTGGTATAAGACACAGGAAAATACGTTGTCTTTGCTAGAATATCAAGAGATTTTTTTCTTTTAACATAATAGGTTTAAAGGTCAGTTGAAACAGAACAAGGAGGGTATCGTGATGGTCGAGATGGATTTGGCATTGGTAGACTAAACATCAGATGACACGCCTTTTAATTTCACACTTTAAAATGAACAAAGTTAAGAGGAGGGGAGAGGGAGAGTTGAATCGGAGAGCTTCAAAAGTTAAAGATGAGAGAAAAAAACATGTAGGATGGTGAATGATGTGCTTCTCCACCAATGAGCTATTTTTGTAAACAAATGGAAGGCAACACACACACACACACACACACACAAGCCTGTTCTTCTGAGAACTTGGCATGATTTAGCACGTAAAGTTATACTTTGTAATTATCATCAAAAATTGATAAGGAAGCTAGCATATTTTGGCAGTTGCTTGACAAAGCTTGTTTTGCGTTTGCTGTTTGTTTATTTTTAATACAAGTCAAACCCAAAGCGTCATCGTGGCTTTCAAATTATTCTAACCACAAATTGAGGTCAAATAAATCATTTCAAAAGAACATGGCCTGTAGCATGTATTGTACTAGGGCTAGCTTTCTGTTACTTTTTTTGTTCTTTTTTAACATGTCAGTGCGGTTGTTTACTCAACCACATGGAGGTTGCGCAGGCACAGTGATGTTCATGTTATGGGAAAATAGTCCGTTTTAAATATCTAGAGTTGAACTTTTTGTACAATTTCCTTCTACATTGTCATTACACACAGCAAATAACATAGCTGTAATCATCCAAATCTCCGCACATGCATCCATGTATCCCTGTGAATTCCCTCTCGTATCACAATTGGCAAGGAGAGACCACCATTCAAATAAATATATCTGCAGCATTTTTTTTTTTACTAAACACAACTAATCTCACCCTCCCCAAAGTGCTCAATAGAGTAGTAGAGATGAAAACATGAAGGCAGGTTGTTTTCAGGAGCTGTAGACATGAATGAGGCCATGGATGGACAGCAGACCATCTGGTGCCTTGGGCCATGGCGCCAAAGAATCTTTGCAGCGATCAAGTCCACGGACGCACAAAGGCTCAACCACTGTGATCTTTTTCCTTCTGAGGAGCCAGGCTGACGACAGCGAGGTCAAGATGAGGCATCAAAGCTGGACACCAATTGAAGAGGAATGACAGAAAGCTGTATTATTTGACTAACATAGAAAGGAAAAAAATGGATACGGCATTCACATTATACCAAAGCATTTTCGAAACAGCTTCATGATTTATACATTTGTAGATCATGTGTAGGATTCTGTGTCATAGCAGTAATGAACTTTTTTTTTTTGACAGCACACGATTTTACAGGATCATGAGCCCTACAAAAATAAACAAGGTCAACAAAATACCGGTATTCAAAAACTTCTCGGCCCCGCACCACTGTGAACGATAACCAGAATAATAAACATAATCATACATTAAAACCACTGACAGTGTCGGTCAAAGAACAATAATATTATCTTGTTTATTTTAGTACACTGTGGCTCTTGTAATGCAGCACGTGAAACAGTCAAAAGTCTCCAACCTTTCACACTCTGAGAATTACTTTGACCAAATTAAAGCAGCCAAAAGCTACTTTTTTTTTTTTTGTTTGACTGTATATGACTATGATCTGCTAACATTTACTTCACACTGTATTTTACATGGCCGTTCCACCGTGAATGTAAATTATTTTTGTAACCTCATTTGTCATAAAAGGTGATTGGACATCTGATTTGAACAGTTATATAAGCATGACACCATAGATAACGTATATACTATAGTTATCAACAAGTCAAGATGGCGCCCGAGTAGGCAGCCATCGGCAAGTGCTCTCATGAGCCTTGCTTTTTTTTGTTGTTTTTTGGTTTGTTTTGTCACTTTGTGTTTGTTGTTACGTCGTGTGGACCTGATGTGGACTTTTTTCAGCATTTTTTGGCCACGACATTCATCAAGGAGGAGACTCTGTGCTTGGTGGTTGCGCCTTCTCGGCAGCATGGGTATACCAGCACTGTTTTTGACTGGGAGGAATGTCGGCGCCATTTGACTGTCGTTGCTGGACAGTCCCGGGGCGCTTGTGTCTTGCGCCTGTAATGGGCAGCATTTTCCACAGCCCCGCTTTGTTCAGCGGAGAGATCGGTGCTGTTGAACGGTCTGCGGCTGGACGGATGTAAGGCTTGAGGAGCCGACGACGAGAAGAAAGGAGCGTGATGCGGATGTGGAACTGGGAGTCGCGGCTTGGAACTGAAGTGGATTTACATGGGACAGGAGATGTGAGCCAATCTCTTTTTCATCAATGGACGCTACAGCTTCGTGTTTGCTTTCAAAACTTAGCTTGTAGCAGACGTGTGCACATTTTCAGCATGACGTCTCTGATCCACTGGTGAAAGGACACTTTGATCCTCTCCTCTTTCATCTATAACTGCTTCAGACAACAAAGTGTATGCAGAAAAGTGGTG